>JASANE010014221.1:0-14637 GCA_030248225.1 Trileptium ribeirensis
TATGTGATTAAACGTTTTACTGTCATGTGCTTGCGTTCATCAAGAAGTGTCAAATGATTGAAAGTCTAAATCTGATTTTCGATTATCATTTGTACGAACTTGTATTTTTGTAACATCGTTGAAATCAGACCCTTAAAACTGTAATGCATGGAATGGTTACTCAGTGACATTGTTTAAATCTGTGGATATTAAGATAAGGCACTAACTTAATAATTTTTAACATATTGTATTCACTTGTAATAACGTATTCAATTTAGGTGTATATATCACTTATTCAGTACATGGTGTTCAGAAAGATATGCGCCTTATTTATGTTTAAAACCGATAGCCCAGAAAAACCTTTGTAGTTGCTAAAGGCAGTCTTGAATCAAAAAGTAGCAACCACGCAGATTGTCGTGGTTCTTCAAATACGACGCAAGCAGGGAAAGCCCTGAGCTCGAATTTAGCCGCATCCAGAATTCCGGTTTCATGTCCTTTGGATATCTGTGTAGCGTATTTTGTAATAAAAGTTTTTCATTTCTAGACAAAACTAGTTAACAATCTAAATTATAACTGAGGCCCTATTCATGTTGATATTTTATATGTAACGTAAGAATTCTGTGTTTTTGCCCGCTATAAATCTTTAGTTAGCTCTTTTAATTTACCAACAGATTTATCGACCTGTACTAATCAGTTCATAAGGCATAAAATAGATAACACTAATCGATCAAACATCATAATTTATAATTTTTGATGTACTCTGTAGTCCTGGATTTTTTAGCTATGCTGTTATTTGAGCTACAACAGCCCAACTGTTCCTGAATAGTGACTTGCGACAAACTGAACTGCGAAATGTGTCTACCAGATAAATCTTATGCTTGTGAGACCGCAGCGGAACGCAATTTGTAATATTTCTCATAGCTGGGGACAGCATAAAACAATATGATTCGGTGGCGGGAACTGGGGCTTGGGCAAGGGTGCTAGTCTGTTGTCTATTTTGAGGTTCGACACTGAGCCCCCTAGCCATTTTTAAAGGCACGGTAGGACTATACACCCGCAGTGTACTTGGTGCATTAGTGGCTGTAATTTTCAGAACATTGGTAGCTCCTTCTCACAAGCGTGGAAAGGTAGGACGTATATACTTGCCAACTGGAGGCATTGTAAACACAGCTAAATTTCTTGTTCGTATTTTTTATCGTGCTTCTTCAGTTAATCCACGATACGCGTAGCAATGTTACACGCCTTTTGATGGCGAATTTTTTCGCAAACAGGCGTACCGTAATCCTATGATGTTAGAAGTTTGTAAACGGATCGATTTTTTGGTTTCGTGGTGCAAGTTGAAAAATTAGCGGCCACTTCCATCAGAATTTTTCGTCTAATCATACAGGACTTGTAATTGGTAATCTACTAACGTAGCTGGGAACATTTCGACGTAATTACATTAATTGTATCCACCTACCCAATTCTTATGGGAAAATCCAGAGCCCCTTTCAATTTTTTACGGCGAAAAACTCAAAATTTCACAATTTTGTTGCCCTATTGTAATATTTATAGTCCCTTGCAGCACCTCAACGTTGTATAAAAGCACTTAACATATTTTTAAAACAGCAAAACCATCATTTTTAACTGGTACAAACTATATATATATTTCCATTAAACCAAAAATTTACCCCAAAAAGGCAACTAACTCATCCTTTTAATTTTACCTTATTAATAAGACCCGATTCCGGCAAACATGCATTTTTAAAAATTAGTTTTGCAGTAAGAATATTTTTTAAAAATAGATTTAGGAGTTGGCTAGAAGCCCACTAGTTAACTGTAAATTCTTAGATTACTATATATTGGATTTCCTGTTCATTGAATTGTACCTACTATACTATATATATACATACATATATGTTTTCTGCTTGTGTAAATAAAGTGTTGGTCTGTTCGTTTTAGCTCTAAGCGATATGTGTCCTGATCGGAAACTCTTGAGGTACGATTTAGACTAATATCACTAGAGAACCGAAAACAATTCGACAATAGGAACCTAGAGGAAAATGTAGCATGAAAATACCTCGCAAACAGTACATAAAGTAGCAAATATCACTGATATTAGTTTTCAGGTGCTCTCAGGAGTTACCCCTTTGTGGTAGATTCAGGGTGGACAATCTGTGGTACCAAAGAGCGGACACACGCTTGCGAAGGCGGCACGGGAACCCTAGCTGAATGGGTATTCGGTGCCAGTCCGAACACGGGAGAAGTCGCGGTTGTCGTTGCATCATAGCGGAGAGTGGCGATGCAGTTGGGATCCTTTAGGGTCAAATCTGGTCCTAGTATAATTATAGCAGTAGGTTTGTTTACGCAAATAGCAGTTCAAGGCAATCCATAATTCACTCACTCTGAGTAACTTCTATATATAGATGCTCCAAGTACTCGTAGGGCCTTAAACTATTCATAAGTGATTTTTGTCGATTTGGTTCGGCCTAAAATTTCGTTTTGTGACGCCAATAAAATGGCATCCATCGTCCAACAACTCCAATTTCACAGCTTTTAAAGCGCATCTATTAAAGACAAAATTGGACTCTATCGGGTCCATATATTTACTAATTTGGTTTCACTTAATCAGGTAATAAATAACGCATGGCTCTAGCCCCATATGCTGTACATATTCATAGCTGGGTAAGGTTAGTCTGCGATGCCGTCATGCGTTGAAACTTTTACGAACATAGGTCATTTCTTTGCATCCGCTCCAGCTATATAGATGTTTTGATCTTTATTTTGCAGGGCAATTCTCATCTAGCTGCGATTGTCATTATTTACGCTGTAGGATTGGGTTAAAACGGTTTTTTCATTGGGTCCACGGGTTCTCCAAATACACTGAAGTGGGATTTTGGACAGTTTACGTGTGATATAGGGTAGAAGAGTTTTACCTAGCGGAGTCTTTTTGCACCAATAGATAATATATATAATAATAATCACAATAGATATAGTAATAGCAACAAAAAATATAATAATCGATATGAAAACTAGCTGTTACGTTTTAACAATGTACGACCTTTTAGATTGTTTCGGATGTGACCAAACGCAATTTGGAATTGAGTATTAGATCATAAAACATACCAAAAAAGCCGGCACATTATTGAGAAACATAATTCTGTTCTATGCGTTTTTAATAGGGGCACAGCGAGGAGGCATGGCAATGTTCGTTACCCCTCTACTTTCGACCAAAAGAGAAACTCTGTAAAACGGGGCAGTAGCGATTTTTAGGTGTTTCTGGATAATAGCATGCTGCTTCGCTGCGCTTTTACTGTCTTACTTGGTTATTAAACTTCATATACAGTTGCATTATAGAATCTTATAAATAGTTTTCCGTTAAAAAATTAGTTTGGCATTGACGAGCTAAACAAGTGGCCCATGTCACCTTTAGCGACCTGACGTTATAGCGTTAGAAAAAGAACAGTTTAGAGCGGGAGGGGGGGGGTCGGTGGGCGGCTAAATCTGCTTACAATACAATGTGCAATGCTTGAAATATATATTCCGGTTGGCGTTATATTTGTTCTTCACTACATGATCGTTTTAAATAATTCATTGGTTTGAAAATTGTTTTATCAAACAACAAAAACGCTAAGATCCGGTTTAATATATATTTTTGTAATAACACCTCACTGTCTTTGAACACGAGATATCTATTAATATACCTATCAGAACAAGTGGCTTTGATATTTTTACATTTTTGAGTTTACCGCGGTTATTTGAGATATTGTGTGAGCAACATATTTTGATGAATTTCTTACTTAGTGTGAAATTTTGTGTAGCTTTCCGAAGCAATAAAGAAACGCGAGCCATTTTGCTAGAACATGATGCATTATATAGTTATAGTAATAATATTTTATTGTTTTCTACACAACAAATTATTGATCCAGTAAAACCAAACAAATGTAATCTGACGTTTACTTGTGAGTAAACTTCAAACGCATACACGGTGATAGTTCCAGTACCCATGGTCATGCACAAATTAGGATTTTACAATATACTGTCACTATTTTACTATTTAGCACTGCACTTTACCGACAGCGTTAATGTACAGCGCATTTATGCATTGCGTTTCTTTATCGCACGCTTTCGCTCATAAACCGCCTACACAGGCGCTCGATTCAGCAAGTAATTGGATGAACGCGAACAGCCGTGTGAAACGGAGAATTATGCGCGTACATGACTTGCGCTTATATTATATATACATCAGAGAGCCCCTGTTTGCTTTCAATTTACAGGTAATACCGATGGCAAAAACTGTAAAAGCAAAAAGCTTCGGTCACGACTCAGTTCATGATTTGGACAAAATAGCTATGGTGTTGTAGACATCTACTAATTTCAATCGCTTGTTACAAAATATAGAATTACATTGTTACAAAATAAAGAATTGTATTATATATATAAACATTGGGATTTATTTTTGCATGTGATTATAAAATTATTTTTATACGTCAAATGCCTTCATTCATCCAACATTAGGTCATACGAAATACCCAAAACGCTGTTGCATAGGTAACGATTGTTGACAAAACAATCTTTATCGTGCTTGGAAATATTAGTTGTGCACCTGAAATCACATACATAAATATTTGTACAAATGTGTATTTATAGATGACAAAATATTGTTGACCAACGCTATATCATGCATTAATAAAGAACACGTTGGTATTGCATGGGAGTGGATCTGATTTGCATGTTTATTGTTTATTAACTGATCACACTGCAGTGGGTCTGATCCGGAAGAGTATACACAATTTTGTCGGATCCGAATTGGATGATGTAGTGAGAAAAAATACATGGACACACAAACTGCCGTATGCGGTAGGCATAGAATTCGATCATATCGGCTTGTGTGCAGTATGAACCCGCCTCAATAGATAGTTTTCAGCTACCATAATGGGTAAAATTAAAAAAAATATTAACAAAATTTCAATTTATGTTACTGCTTTAGCTTAGAATACTAGGTTTTCTTTATTTTTACAATTCGATCGTATCGTATTGTGTGCAGCATGAACGCGCCCTAAAAATACATTGCGTTCAACTACCGGTCCACCAGGTAAAATTTAGAAAATATTTACAAAATTTCAATTTATGTTACTGCTTTAGCTTAGAATACTAGGTTTTTTATTTTTACAATTCGATCGTATCGTATTGTGTGCAGTATGAACGCGCCCTAAAAATACCCTGCATTCAACTACCGGTACACCAGGTAAAATTTAGAAAATATTTACAAAATTTCAATTTATGTTACTGCTTTAGCTTAGAATACTAGGTTTTTTATTTTTACAATTCGATCGTATCCTATTGTGTGCAGTATGAACGCGCCTAAAATACCCTGCATTCAACTACCGGTACATCAGGTAAAATTTAGAAAATATTTACAAAATTTAAATTTATGTTACTGCTTTAGCTTAGACCTGTTGGGTTGGGTAGCTCGGACACCCCCCTCAATTTCTGGGGGGTCGGTTCATAAGTAGCTGTCTATAAACCGACCGCCTCAGAAATTGGGGGGTGCGAGCTACCCCCCCCCCCCAGAAACTGGGGGGGGGGGGGGTGGTAAGGGCCGAAAACGCCCGCGTCAGCAAACACGGGCTAATATGTGAGTGCAGGGAAGTGTCATATTCTTCCCTTATGCACTCTTGGTTTTATTTATTGTTCAATACGTGACAAATCACTCGAAATCGGGCCGCGCGATTGTAAGCGCTGTGGCTACGCAAACAACTGATCTGATCTGTTTAGGAGCTGTTTTTTCAACTCTTTAAGAAGCGCCGCAAAGCTAACTTTACTTAAAGAATCTATTGCGAGTGGAAAATGAGTCAAATATGAATTGGTTTCGAGTGAAATGCGTGCGATCAAGAAGTGTGAGTACTCGTTGAAAAGATCCATGAGATATCTTACAATGCACCAGCCGGAATTCGAACCCGGGTATCTGGCGTGCAAGACAATCGCGCTATAGGCCCTGATCACATCGCGTGCAGCTACGCTATATACGCTAGCGTAGTGAGATATTACACCTTTAATTTTGTCCAGAATTGTAGTTAAATGGTAGCCCAAATGCTCATGTGTATTGTGCTTCGACTATGAATTCAACCAGAGCCTCTTTTAAGTAGTGTAGCATGGAAGCACAATTATAATTTTTATTTGAAGGGACAATCTAGCCATCTGTGATGATGGGTAAGCATGATAATTGGGTTGTTGGGCACATGTCCCTCTCATAAAATTCTATTATAAGATTAAAAGAGACTCATTATTCAAGTGTTCTGAAACAGTTTGTATTTGTATACATTGTGTACTTTTTTACAAAATCGTAGTGGAAGTGAGTATTTTTTAACAAACGAGCAGATTTCCAAAATGATGCAATAATATTTTGTAAAAGTGATTATGTGTCGAACTGGGTTGTAGAATTTGAAACTTACATTGTGTACTTTTTTTACAAAATCGTGACATGCAGTGGAAGTGAGTATTTTTTAACAAACGAGCAGATTTCCAAAATGATGCAATAATATTTTGTAAAAGTGATTATATGTCGAATTGGGTCGTAGAATTTGAAACTATGGACATTAAAATAAGTTACAACGCTAACCAGAATTAGGGCATACGTTGCCGACCAATCCTTGTATTTCTGCAGTTTTGCGTTTTATAAATCCGTCGTCATCACCCGGACACTCCTTGATGCAAACGAAATAATTGTCTAACGCCCGGCAAATCTCGTCAGTCCTTGATTGAGCATCAGCTTTGCTTCCAAGTCGTTGGAAGCTAGTAGTAAATTGACTCGAGCAATCCAGTGCGCATCGGTTGGATGAGCCCTGGACGTAACCGTATAACGTCGAGAGCACAATTATTGGAACAATCATTACTGATCCGGTTGGCACATTCATTGTATTGAAATATATGACAACTGCCTTTATTAATATGAACACCAAATCAAACGCTGAAATTCTGTACTATTAGAGAAAGTTAGTCAAAGATTATAACGTTTTGTTCCCATTATGAAATATAATGTTGATGACAATGATGTAATTTAGCTTCAAAGAACTCGCGGACGGGGCGCACGGGTAGGATTTCCTGCCCTACTTCCAACTCTGTAGAGTTTTGCTAAGCAATTTTCCAAACTCTAGTTTTGCCGCGAGGTCCGATTTCTAAATTTTCCAAAAAGCTCTAATCATCGTCTTTTAAGGACATCAGCAGACAGAATCAGCCAATCAAGGAAGAATCTGACATTACCATCGGGCTCTGACTCTTGATGCTTCTGACAATGCAGCGTTGAAATTATTGAAGGGACTCGGTCATCGCTCGCAGCAGCTTAGTGTTAGTTACCAATACACTGAAATTTTGGCAAAATGTGTTTATTATTACAGAGTGAATATATCCTGTATTTATAGTAAGTTTGAGCTCACTATATTTTTGTTTTCATTGCTGCATAAACATTAGTATATAGTCTATAAAAAGCACCTGCTACGTAGAAAAGAATTACGTGCTTCAAAATATTATTCACAATTATTGAATACTTTTCATGATCTATGATCTTTTAAGAGTATGTAAATTTCTCTCGCAAAATCATAGAGTAGCGACGGGTTCATTTTTGGAAACTGTCAAAGTTTTTACAATTATTGAATATTTTTCATGATCTTTTAAGAGTATGTAAATTTCCCCCGCAAAATCATAGAGTAGCGACGGGTTCATTTTTGGAAACTGTCAAAGTTTTTACAATTATTGAATATTTTTCATGATCTTTTAAGAGTATGTAAATTTCCCCCGCAAAATCATAGAGTAGCGACGGGTTCATTTTTGGAAACTGTTAAAGTTTTTACAATTATTGAATATTTTTCATGATATTTTAAGAGTATGTAAATTTCCCCCGCAAAATCATAGAGTAGCGACGGGTTCATTTTTGGAAACTGTCAAAGTTTTTACAATTATTGAATATTTTTCATGATATTTTAAGAGTATGTAAATTTCCCCCGCAAAATCATAGAGTAGCGACGGGTTCATTTTTGGAAACTGTCAAAGTTTTTACAATTATTGAATATTTTTCATGATCTTTTAAGAGTATGTAAATTTCCCCCGCAAAATCATAGAGTAGCGACGGGTTCATTTTTGGAAACTGTCAAAGTTTTTACAATTATTGAATATTTTTCATGATCTTTTAAGAGTATGTAAATTTCCCCCGCAAAATCATAGAGTAGCGACGGGTTCATTTACAAAAACAGTGTCAAATTTTTTTATAATTGCAGACATTCAACCTATTTGAGCAGTATTTTGCTCCTAAATATTTTATTAAAGTTGCTGGATTTTACCTTATTAATTCGTATCAGGTTTACAAAATCGTATACACATTTTCGATATAACAAAAACGTAGAAGGTAATTTAAACATTGAATTTTTAAAATCAATCTATCTGATGTAGAAAAAAACGATTTCTTAGCTGCGTGCAAGAAAATGAGGGTTACACAATAAATTGATTAGAAACTGCAGCTTGACATATTGCGTTGACATTTTGTCCCACAAACTTGTATTGTAAGATACAATTTGTTACTTGATTTGAAGAAATTTCAAGAGCACGCAGCACTTATGGAACCCGAACTGCAAAAGAAAGTTTGCCGATCCGTGCGTCTCAGACAGGAGGAAATTATATTGAAAATCATGAACATCAGTTTGATGTATATAAATTGAAATAAACGCAGAAACATCTAACAGTTTTGAGGAAAAATATGGGATCACTATTCGACGTTGTTAGGCCATAAAGATTTATAAAAACTTACTTATGGGACATCCTGTACACCAGGACGCCATTTAAACGGATTTGTACTTTTCCATTAGAGGGTTAGGGCTGACCAAAATTTATAATGACATTGAGTTACGCAATCCAACGAGCAACAGAGTATCAGTATACAAGATTCTAGGAAAGTCCGGGCCAACGAATATGTTTTCAATCGGCCCCACACATGCGCAAGTTCTCAGGCTCCATTGCTTCCTACGGTCATCCCACAACTGACTCCTAATTTTGTGCCTTATATAAACCAAACTTTAGGTTGCGATGAACACTTTGACCTTTTAATGAACTGCAAATACATACGATTCGGGTAAACGCAAAATAATTAAATACACCTATAGCAATTTTACCTTTGAATCAGATTGCGGCGATTTTGTTTCTATGGTTTTACGGGTTGATTCCATTATTCTATCGCGGCATAGAAGTTCTGCAAAGGCAAATCACTAAAATCTGTGGCAGACCATTCCAAGTTTATAGAGGTATCAAAGTCAAATCTATACATAAATATGTAAGTTTTGCCCAAAATAAGTTTGAACTATGCCGTTGTGTTCCGAGGGTGTTACTCGTGTCTACCCAATGTGCGTGTGTTGCACCTTCAAAACAGTATCCGTAAATTTTAACTCTTTATTGCATGTAGTTGCCCTGAAGGAACTTAATGCAATTCAAAGTATTGCATTGACCCATTGCGCTACGTAGCGTAGATTTGACTGTGTTGTTGTCATTCGCTCGCGTTGTAAGCAGCCTTAAAATCCGAGCAACAGCGCCATGGCTAGCGAGCGGAACGCTGGCGCAAACGGTTCGGGGTCGATTCATCGCGCCGTCGACAGTTTCTTCAGCCATATTCGAAATACAAACAAATTCATGAAATAAAAGGTTAATATAAAATTATTTGAGATTGTAAAAAAGTATTCTAAGATTTTTGAGCACCAGATAATTATTTTGTTTGTATACAGCTACTACAGTCGTTTGCCAAAACAGTTGGATTAACAAATGTAGGTAAGAAAATGTGAGAAAATATGAAAACAATGCTGCAGATTAACGGCAGCAGAAAACAAAAATTAGTAAAGTTATATTAACTTAGTTATTTTTAAACAAAATAGTCATCTCTTCAAAACATTTAATACCTACTTCATCTGAAAAGACATTTAACACTTATTCAAATGGAAACATATTCCGTTGCCTTTTATAGTCTTCTTTCCCGACTGTGCGTATGTATTATGATATGTTGTGACTCAGAAAAAAAGCAATAACTAACTTGACTAAAATATAAAATTTTTACAGCCTTGAAATAAACGACATTTACGACGACGCTATTGCAAAAAAAGACATTCGTTTGCTTCTTTTAGTGACTATATACTACTTTAGTGTATTAAAATTTTGTGCAATAAAATTTCAAACTGGGTTTTGCTTCTTGCATCCGTAAAATTTTATGTAGGTATATACGTTATATTTTGAATAAAATGCATTGATTTTTTGCTAAAAAACAAAATTCGCTGCACTACAAATAAACAACCAACTCATTAAGGTTTACAATAAATTACCATCTTTCGCTTTGTTGTCATAGGTATAATACATATATTTATTTTTTACAGTTGAATAGGCCCGTAGATGGTGGGGACAAAGGGGGGTGGTGGGTTCAGTTTGGGCAACCCTGTTAAGGTTAAACAACCTGGACTGAATTAGCGAACAACAGTCGCAACGTAATCATATTACTATATATTCATATAAACATATTTTAGCCCACACCCGTCTGAAATTCGTCCAGCTTCACAAGATTAGTTGTTCAGGCTCCAGGCCTGCAGTTGAATAAACATTAATTATTAATAAACACTAAGTTTGTAAAATGCAATTGCAGTTAAATATAATAAAATAGTGTAATAAAATATATACAATATGGGGAAATATGCATAAAAATGGTTCTTTGTGGCTTCAGTAAAGAATTGCGGTACAACTCCAAGAACACAGCCACTCACAAAATATGCGTTAGAGAAAGCAAAAATCAATTGCTGCGGTTATGCGGACATCATAAAATAAAATTGGACAATGTATATGGATGTAACGTATTATTTTAAAAATAGAAAAGTATTCAATTTTTGATCGCGCATCCAATGTTCTTATGTCTTGCTAAACGAAGATAGTGGTTGGATTTAGGTACAAGTATAGTTGATGTAGTTACACACAAAACCGCGCTGCTTCAGGCGACCATGCAACGCGAAACGACCCCTGAAGTGTATCCCAAACCATCGTTAGTTCGGCCAATGTAATGTTTAGGGGCGGAAGTGAAATGCATGATATGCTGTTATCGATATACTAAGCCTTAGCCTAACCTAAGGTCCCTATATGAGGCATGTACTAAGCATAAGCCTAAGTTAGGCCGTTACTTCTATGCGTATAAAAGACTTGTGAATTGTTTCCAGCTATCCATATAATATGAATATCGAAAGACGATTTAATGTTTTAGCCTAAAAATTAAGATAACGTTAAGGTCTTTTGTTTGAAGTCTAGCTCGTGCAATATAAATGTATCTTGAAATTTCATCCATCAATTTCGCCAGAATTTGAAAAGCGACTCAATTTGAGTTTAGCAACAGCTCTTTCGTTTATATATATCTTATCTAAGCCTCCGAGCAACTACAAAATATATAGTCAAAATAATTTGCACGCAGTTTTAGTATAAATCATTATCTTAAATTCTTAAAATAGTTTTGACTGCAATACAGAGCTTTCTTTAACGCGATCAGCCAGCCAATTTTTTTAATTATATATATTCATATTTTGCATTTTTATATTATTTGTCTGGCCACCAGGCTGTGACTTTGTTTTCGGCTTTGATCAGTGTCTGCATCTTATGATATGTAAGGAATATATTTTATTATATCACGCGACCTTCCAGTTTCGCTAGCATAACATAAAACTTAACATTAAGTTTATCACTAATACAGGTCCAATTTTTATTCTCAGGCGTTATCGGCGGAGCGCCGCTCAAACACGGCGACCGACCTGCGATGTGACGCTATTGGTTAATGCATTACGCCGTTCGACACATCACACATCGGTGTAAAATTAGGTCAAAAAACTAAGAAATAATACACAAGCATACATTGTGTTATATAACATAGTATTATATTTTATGCAATATGTTGATTAAATTTTGATACAAAGCAATATCTACAAAATAAGCCGTTGTGTCTGCAGTTGAATGGTTTGATAGTAGGTTTATACGTTATCCGTTCTTGGTTCGATTCACATCATGACATCGCTGTTTCCTGCGTCAAATGTTTACAACATGAAAACCGACTTTTAACTGGACAGGGAGTAGAACATTTGGATGGCAAAAATTTTGTCACGGAATATTAGCACTGCATAACCCTTCTTCATATCAAAATGCCTAAGAGTTTGCGTTAATGTAAATCGCTAACAATTCAGGCTGCTGTGACAAGTTTCTTTTAGAAAAACAAAAATTCAACTGTCTCCGACGTTTTACCTGAGACTTTCTTTTCTTCAACTAAGCTTGTTGTGTTTATGTCCAAGCCAGTTATACCAAACAGCAAAAGGGACATTTTCTTTATAATATCGACGCGTAAGACGAATGCAAAATGCGCTGTGATTAAATTACAACGTTTAGAGTGCTCTGCCTAGCGGCACTTTTTATTCTTAAAAATTACTCTTTGAAATTCCAAAGCAAATTTTTTGGAAATTTCTAGGAATATTTATTTGAATTTTAAAAGAATATCTGGTGGTGCAAAATTCAAACAAATTTCTTTTAAATTTCACATAAAGTATTTTGAGTGTAGATAGTTGTTATTTAGTTAATTTATGACAGCTGCCGATCGATTTTTTCCTTGATAAGTAAGTCTGTGCTGCCTCTCTTTTGGAGCCCACGCTGCGGGTATTCTTTGAGTAAATATCGGTCATATTTTTGGCAACAGCTGCATTTTTACCTAGATTTTGGCCCATAATAGGTTGTCTGTGTAGAGGCTGAAAAGATGATAGTAAACAAATGAAAAGATTTGCACTTGTAAGATTAGCTTAGGGTGATTTGCATATGTTTCCAGTAATTTCAGTTAAATGAATTTAGATCTGGCTTTAAACAGGCAGTTGAACACCAAGTGCGAGCGTCACGAGGGCGCATAAACTTTATGTTGTTCTTTGTGCATTGTTGAATAAACGTTATATCTTGTGTAACAACGATTATTCAATTAGTTCACATTCGCTTTGGACACCGAGCGAAGGTGCTTATACATGTGGTCATCCCGACGCTAATCATTGTTTAAAGCTGCGTTATGGCGATGGTTAATTGTTAAAACCTGGTTAGATAAAAATCCTGTGTAATTTTCATGTACATGTGTCTGGTATATTAACAGTTTGACACTTTTGTATATTTTGACTTGTTTTGCCAAATTTTGATAAAGTAATTGCGCGGGACTTGAAGTTGAATAATATTTTCGCCACTAGCGACATATTGAGGTGAAAATGAAGACCGGTTTCTTTATTTTTTTTAGTATTTTTTATCTGTCAGCGATTTGTAATAAGTAGCTTGTCAGGGCACCACCGCTTATCACACACAAAATCAGCAGCGTGGTACGCCGCTGGTTTTTTTCAAGTTTCATACCTTTTAAGTAGGCCATATTCACAAATCATGTTTCAGCATTCGTAATGTTACGCTAAGAGAATACGTTCCGAGTGTTTTAGCTCTAGTGTCTTTTGTTCCGCCAGACATCGTACAGCCTTGTGCTGGCTGTTATTTATTGCAGGTGATGTTGAGCTTAATCCTGACCCTATCGAGTACCAATACCACGATACCAAAGCCGACAGGAAGAAGTGGCTTTAACAAATTTTGAAATGAAAACTTAATCGAAACTTTAGGATTCCCGCTACAGCAACAAGAGATAATTCTATCGGCCAACCAACAAACAGTTGGGTTACAAAGTTGTTATAAGTATTTTGCTTGTACCTGTTGCGATAAAGCCAGATCGGTCTTGCTCGTTAATACAAGGGTCTGGCTCCTGTTTATCCCCACGATGTGGGAAGAACTGTGAAATTTCCAGATTTTTTGAGAATGGCCACGTGTTTATGGTTTGGATGCTTTCGATGAAGTGCTTATGGTAATAACAGAAAAAATAGCCTTTTGCGGTAATTCCCGTGTCCGCTTAACTGATGAATGTGGTGCAGAAACTGGTTGATCTATGCCCTAATTATCGCAAAAGAAATTCGAGGCATTTTGATGACAGAAGACCATAAAATTGTGAAAATCGTTGCGGAATGTATACAGGTTATGCGATCAAAAACCTTACACAGCGCTAAGACGGTTAAAGCAGCTTGCTCCAAATTATTGAAAGCCTGGATTCGACCCGCGGATTTTGAAATGCTCCCGACCGAGATTTGTGTGGCTTTGATGACATTTGGTGATGATGTAGCGGTGGAGGAAAGTGGCCGAAGCCGCCGATTCGGATATTTAGTAACAGCTTCCGTGAGCGGAACAGGTTTAAGCAAAGTGTAGTAAAAGCGCAGACAGATATTGGAAATTCCAACGTTGAACTTGAGGGCTTCGTCGAACAAGCTTGTGGAGTTAACAGCTGCAGCAGATGCTACTTCTGTGCGTGATACACGTTTGCGGAGAAGGAAGCCGAACCGCTGGTCTCAGGTTTAGCTGGAGTCAGCTTCTGCGAAGACAGGTAGTTTTTTAGAAATGAGGTTTACTTAGGCCCTTTCTGTTAAGGAGTGGAACGTCTGGCCTTGGTCAAAAATTGGGTTCAGGTTGCTGAGGAAAATGGTGTCACTACCATTTCCATTCGTGGGGCATGTTGTTGGAAGTGCGTTGTAAATCGTGTTCAGCAGACTGGTAATTGTTGAAGTAGATGCTAACAAG
>JASANE010014223.1:0-46312 GCA_030248225.1 Trileptium ribeirensis
CTGGGCTATATCAGAACAGTTAATAGGATATTTAAAGAAACTCGCAAGCGAGCTATTAATAACACCCATGCTCACATACGCCACAGACAAACTCAGTTAACACAGCACTTCACCACATCCCGATGGGGCTATGTTCACACAGTGGCATTCAGAGGATAACGGAGAATAACCTGAAAATTATGCATAATTTAAGATTATATAAACCTATGGTCTACAATTATTTGGTTATGCAAACTAACTAAGTTCACCTTGCACATTTATCTTTTATACTGCGCTAAGATGTATGTTTAACATTATGAACTTACGTATTCGTGTTCTTCATCGAACAGTTGCGTCTTGCTTATTAGATGGTTCGCTGAGATAGTTGAATTTATGATATTTTTTGGAAACTTATTCGGCTCTACATCCACAGCACGTCCGAGTACACTATGTGTCCTGTGCAGGGATGTAGCAAGAGGGGGTCGTCCTCTCACCCTTTTGGCAAAAATATGATTTTGCTAATCGTGCACGCAAATTCTTTTCACACCCCCACTTAGAGCTGTCCCTACTTTGGAATAGCGTGCTGCACCTCTTGGTACTGTAACAATCATGCTTGTTTTAAAAATATTGTGGGTCATAATTCGCCAATATATTATTACAATTTTGACTTTTATATTGAGATTTTAAAACAAGCACTGAATATCTATGACACCGCCTTAAAATATAAAATTCCGCTACGTAATCGAATTTTCAGCAAAAGCAGTACACAGTAAGACATTATACACTAGCCATAACAAGTAAAACGGAGTCTCGTCTGGACCTTGACATAACTTTTAATTATGCATGACACTGCTTACAATCCATGCGTAAATGTCTCCCGATTCGATACGCTAACCACGTTCAACGCTGATTAATGAGTTTTCTCGCTTTACTAATATGACACGATGCTTGGTTATTTGTTCATCATGTGTGTTTAATGTTAGCTAATAGAATGGAAATTAGCTCAATTGGCATGACGGCGTATTTAGTTTCAGGAACCTTTATGCAAATTTGTATATATATGAAATTTTAAACTTTACAGAGCTTGGTGCTGCTAGTTTGCTTACACATTTTGTATTAGTTTATATTATGGATACAAACTATGCGTCTTTTACACTTTCTTGTTGTTACACTAAATTTTGACAGGCCAAACAAAACCTATGCGTATTCGCTTCGAAAAAAAAATTTATTTTTCGCTAGATAAGCAATTTCACGCTAAATAAAACAATTTTCGATATCAAAATAGGTTTTGTGGAAAGTAAATTTTTGCGCAAAAGTCGTAATCCCATGAACCGATTAATACGAGAGTATTTTAAGCGTCTTGCCACAGTCGAAAAGCTATTTCCTGAGCATTTTCGTGTGCTTAACGAAATCGCATTAGTCACACACTTAAAACTAACGCAGTATCAGTGGCCGAACGAAAAACTAAAGCGACTTAGGGCTTTCAACTCAACGGTTATAATTTAGAAATTTTATCTGCGGCAAAGGCATTCAGCTATTTACCGAAGATTACATTTTGGTACGATACCGTATTTTTTACAAATATTGCACTGTTACCAACAGAATCATCTGTTAGTGCTTTATTTCATGAAAAAGTACATACGTTCAATTATTTTCTGTACGATAAGTTGATAAGTCGTTATCAGTCCAAACCAGTAGTTATAAACAGTTGTAGTGTCTGTCTCTGATATTATGTTAGCGTAGATTTCATAAATAAGCACACATGCTTCATATTTTCAAAAAATATACAGAGATGATTGCATTAGTTATACCAAGAGTGCATTAGGGAAGAGTATGACACTTCCCTGCACTCACATATAAACCCATGTTTGATGATACGTGCGTTTTGGGCCTGAGCCCCCCAGTTTCTCCCCCGCCGGGGGGGTGGGGGGTAGGTCGGAGCCCCCCGTTTCTGTGGGGGGGTAGGTCGGAGCCCCCAATTTTTTTGGGGGGTATTATGTGAAGCGATATTTCTAATAATACCCCGAGGGGATTCGAGGTCGGACCGCCCGCGGAGCTGGGGGGTCCAACCTACCCCCCCCCCCCCCAGAAACTGGGGGGTGGTCCGAACCGGAACCCCCCCGGAAACAGGGGGACAGGGTATCTCGACCCCCCAGAAACTTGGAGGGGCAGGCCGAAAAGGCCGTGTCATCATTACATGTGAATGCAGGGAAGTGTCATACTCTCCCTTAATGCACGCTTTATTATACTTAAGGCACTGTTAGAACTAATATTTTCTTAGCGCATTGTTTCACAGCAACACCTATTAAAGGACGAACCATTGCATGCTATATATAGAAGCTTCTGACAATGTGGTGTGAGATATTATCATGCGTCAGCCGTATTTCAATGCAGAATATTAAAACTATAAACATATAAGCTGCAACAAAGAGGATTAGATCAGATAGTTCAATGTGCGAAATCGGAGTAAAACCGCTAAGAGAAGAGACTAACAATTTGTTTGAATTAATGTTCTCCATCCATTATTTTGGACAATCGAATGTTGAAGTACGAACCTCGAGTATCGTCGATTGACGATATATTAACTGAAATTGCTAAACCGCATGATCGCAACAGTGTGAAGCTTATTGCTCTACAAAATACTATTGACGGTTCACCTCATGACTATGGCAATAGTTTAATGTCAGTTTTGAAAAGATATAATAACAGCAATACTTCAAAAAATATTCGAATTATTCAAAATCGTCGTGGAATGCTAGATGACATTGTTAACAACGCTAATTTTATAACAGTAATCTACGTGGATTACGCTAGTCATCATGTAGCTAAACGTCAAAAATTGGTCTACATTGGGATCCACAACCGGTTTTTTGGCGTTCAGCATTTTACCATCGGTCAGTGTCCGAAAACGTTATTAGCAAAATCAAAATACAAAATATTGTACTCTGTCACAGTGGTATAGCAGAAAAAATATATGACGACAAATGGATGGAGAACATTAATTCAAACAAATTGTTAGTCTCTTCTCTTAGCGGTTTTACTCCGATTTCGCACATTGAACTATCTGATCTAATCCTCTTTGTTGCAGCTTATATGTTTATAGTTTTAATATTCTGCATTGAAATACGGCTGACGCATGATATTCTACACCACATTGTCAGAAGCTTCTATATATAGCATGCAATGGTTCGTCCTTTAATAGGTGTTGCTGTGAAACAATGCGCTAAGAAAATATTAGTTCTAACAGTGCCTTAAGTATAACCAAGCGTGCATTAAGGTAGAGTATGACACTTCCCTGCATTCACATGTAAACCCGTGTTTGATGACGCGGGCGTTTTTGGCCTGACCCCCCCGCCAGTTTCTGGGGGGGTCGAGATGCCCTGACCCCCTGTTTCTGGGGGGGGTTCGGTCGGACCACCCCCCAGTTTCTGGGGGGGGGGGGGTAGGTTGGACCCCCCAGTTTCTGGCGGGGGTAGGTCGGACCCCCCAATTTTTTTGGGGGGTATTATTAGAAATATCGCTTCACATAATACCCCCCAAAAAAATTGGGGGCTCCGACCTACCCCCCCACAGAAACGGGGGGGTCCGACCTACCCCCCACCCCCCCCCCCCCCCCCCCCCCAGAAACTGGGGGGTCAGGCCGAAAACGCCCGTGACATCAAACACGGGTTTATATGTGAGTGCAGGGAAATGTCATACTCTTCCCTAATGCACTCTTGGTATAACTAATGCAATCATCTCTGTATATTTTTCGTAAATATGTAAGCATGTGTGCTTATTTATGAAATCTACGCTAACATAATATCAGATATAACACTGCAACTGTTTATAACTACTGGTTTGGACTGATAACGACTTATCAACTTATCGTACAGAAAATAATTGAACGTATGTACTTTTTCATGAAATAAAGCACTAACAGATGATTCTGTTGGTAACAGTGCAATATTTGTAAAAGTATGGTATCGTACC
Organism: Trileptium ribeirensis; assembly: GCA_030248225.1. Taxonomy (NCBI): domain Eukaryota; kingdom Metazoa; phylum Nematoda; class Enoplea; order Enoplida; family Thoracostomopsidae; genus Trileptium; species Trileptium ribeirensis. Next base: position 3,952 of record JASANE010014223.1, read on the forward strand.
AAATGTAATCTTCGGTAAATAGCTGAATGCCTTTGCCGCAGATAAAATTTCTAAATTATAACCGTTGAATTGAAAGCCCTAAGTCACTTTAGAATTTCGTTCGGCCACTGATACTGCGTTAGTTTTAAGTGTGTGACTAATGTGATTTCGTTAAGCACACGAAAATGCTCAGGAAATAGCTTTTCGACTGTGGCAAGACGCTTAAAATACTCTCGTATTAATCGGTTCATGGGATTACGACTTTTGCGCAAAAATTTACTTTCCACAAAACCTATTTTGATATCGAAAATTGTTTTATTTAGCGTGAAATTGCTTATCTAGCGAAAATAATTTTTAGCAACGAAGCGAATACGCATAGGTTCTGTTTGACCTGTCAAATTTTAGTGTAACAACAAGAAAGTGTAATAGACGCATAGTTTGTATCGATAATATAAACTAATACAAAATGTGTAAGCAAACTAACAGCACCAAGCTCTGTAAAATTTAAAATTTCATATATATACAAATTTGCATAAAGGTTCCTAAACTAAATATGCCGTCATGCCAATTGAGCTAATTTCCATTCTATTAGCTAACATTAAACACACATGATGAACAAATAACCAAGCATCGTGTCATATTAGTAAAGCGAGAAAACTCATTAATCAGCGTTGAACGTGGTTAGCGTATCGAATCGGAATACATTTACGCATGGATTGTAAGCAGTGTCATGCATAATTAAAAGTTATGTCAAGGTCCAGACGAGACTCCGTTTTACTTGTTATGGCTAGTGTAAAATACACAATGTCTACTGTGTACTGCTTTTGCTGAAAATTCGATTACGTAGCGGAATTTTATATTTTAAGGCGGTGTCATAGACACGCAGTGCTTGTTTTAAAATCTCAATATAAAAGTCAAAATTGTAATAATATATTGGCGAATTATGACCCACAATATTTTTAAAACAAGCATGATTGTTACAGTACCAAGAGGTGCAGCACGCTATTCCAAAGTAGGGACAGCTCTAAGTGGGGGTGTGAAAAGAATTTGCGTGCACGATTAGCAAAATCATATTTTTGCCAAAAGGGTGAGAGGACGACCCCCTCTTGCTACATCCCTGCACAGGACACATAGTGTACCCCGACGTGCTGTGGATGTAGAGCCGAATAAGTTTCCAAAAAATATCATAAATTCAACTATCTCAGCGAACCATCTAATAAGCAAGACGCAACTGTTCGATGAAGAACACGATACTAAGTTCATAATGTTAAACATACATCTTAGCGCAGTATAAAAGATAAATGTGCAAGGTGAACTTAGTTAGTTTGCATAACCAAATAATTGTAGACCATAGGTTTATATAATCTTAAATTATGCATAATTTTCAGGTTATTCTCCGTTATCCTCTAATGCCACTGTGTGAACATAGCCCCATCGGATGTGGTGAAGTGCTGTGTTAACTGAGTTTGTCTGTGGCGTATGTGAGCATGGGTGTTATTAATAGCTCGCTTGCGAGTTTCTTTAAGGATCCGAGCAACCGTTCCTATATAGCCCAGTGCATTGCTGTAGCAACTTGTAGCTATACATCCCGGGTTCGATAATTTCGCTTCATTTTTTACTCTCCCTTTTCTTCGAAAGGAACGTTGTAATCTATTTCATTCAAGAGTGATGACTACTGGACCGTTAATCATAGTCAGCTTTATAACCAACGCATCTCATCATTAAAAGCAGCGCAGACGTGAGCAGCGACTATAGCGCAATCAAGAACAATATTATTTGTCACTGCTAGTGACTAACGTAAGCTCCGTCAGCTGCTGGCCTAACAAACAGCTGGGTGATCGAAACCAGTCCGTCGCTTTGCGGAATCTACATTGGCTTGCGCCAGACAATGGTGATTTCGCTCGACTTCGACTGCGTTTCTTGGAAACGCTTCCCGAATCGGTGGATATTATCCTGGCTTCTTTGTGTGAACTGTTTCCTCATTCGACGAATTGGACGGAAACAGCAGATCGCAAGGTCGAACAATCAAGCTACGTGAGAGTATAACATCAATTAATTTGAACAAAGTGATCAATGGCGTAACAATGTGCAATGGCAGGCGAGTGAAATGTGCGCAATGGTAAATCAATATAACGTTCAAGGCAAACCCGATTTGCGAAAACATCGCAATAACGGTCGTCGAAACACACGCGGTCATCGCAGACTTCAACGGTAACAAAAATCATTGTCAAGGGTTGCAATGGTTGCAAAGTTTGGTATGGAAAGTTGGCAATGGTTGCAATGTTCCAATGGTTGCAATGGTTCCAAAGGTTGCAATGGTAAAACAACATAACGTTCAAGGCAAACCCGATTTGCGAAAACATCGCAATAACGGTCGTCGAAATATATACAAGCCCTAATCGCAGACTTCAACGGTAACAGAAATCATCGTCTAAAGGTTGCAATCCATTGGGACCTACTGCTGCTTCCACTATCATTGTGGTGAACGAACAAAGAACTGTCGCGATCCGTGCCTATGGTCTCATTGAAAACGGGATATGGCAAAGCTCTGTCGGCCCGAGCGGCCATCGCATGAGTGAAGCTGAAAGTGACAGTTTTTTAAATCCTCTATTTGAATTTGTTCGTACTAAAAGCAACGCAAAATGGCACTTGCCCATTACCTCAATGTTGCGAATAATCGGCAATTTCAAGAAGGCAACAATTCATCCGAGAAACGTGTCGATTTGTTGGTCTAACCGGATTTTATCAGAAATTCATAGCAGGCTGTTCCGAACGTTAATAATGCTACACTCACGGATTTTGATCAAATGACATAACATTCTATCAAACCATTCTGCGTTTATAACTAAACCAATTCGGTGTTCCCTTAATTGAAAAAAGAAAATCGCTAATCTTGCGATTCGCGAGATTGATGCGATACAGTGAAAGAATAGTAACAACAAAACGCATCAAACTACGCAGCCAAGCGGTACCTGCAATAACAAAAAATTCTAACACTCCCATGCGTGTCCAAAGCAACCCTGGCTGCACGCTATATTTGATTTTATGAAAGAGGTGCACCACTTGAGAACACATGTATAGGTTTTTTGTGATTGCGGTACATGCTACTTCTGAAACTTCACGATTGGCAAGAGTCTTGAATTTAAGGAAGCGGTTTTGACTACTCTCTAAATCTGTTTTAGGTTTCCTGGGATGCAGTTGGACTCTATCTCTCGTCTTAATTGTTGCAACCAAGATCGCTTTAACACTTTTCACAGGCCCGAAGTCATTTGCACGAGCTCGGCCTACACGAGATTGCCATCTCGCTCCTCAGTTATTTTAGAGCGCTTTTGTTTTTTTATTATATTCGAGATTTCTTCTATGAAGTTTAAGCAATCGGGCTTCTTATATATATATACATTCTTTTAAGACATTAAACTACACATAGTAAATGCATTTCTTCAGAAGTGTCTGCTACAATTTAGCAAATGTACAATTCGTTTTGAGCATTTTCTCAATATCTGTAGTTGAGATCAGCATATAAAAATATACAAAACGTAACGTTCCATTGTAATAGACATATTTTCCGTGTTCCACGCAGTTTATGGTGTCTGAAACTTTTCCTTTTAATCCGCGCCTGAACTTAAACGAATTATATACAAGGATTTAGAGCAGCAATTTATAAAAAAACATACATACAAGAAATGGTGTGTATCAGCTATTCGTCGTTCATAACTGACGGATGATACCAAAAATAACTGACCATTTAATGGTTTTACGGTGAAGGTAACAGAGTTATATCCGAATCAATCCGATCCGAATCCGATCGGTAACAGCATGATCAGTTTTTTTTCGTACATAATGGTATGAACTAGTGCAAACAATAAATACATATTGTGATGAAGCTACAAACTATGAATTAGCTCCTTGTTAAATTGCTGGGACAACTTTAGCATTTTAGACGGCAACTGAATGGCTTATTGTTATACGACTGCGAATGTTTCGGAAAGTGTGATTAATAAGTCTTTCTCTTAAATACATAAGGCACACACGATGCGCCAACTGAAAAATAGTTTTTGGAAGTTATTAGTTCTGTTTAGTTTGTACAAAATGTAAACTTGACTTGACAGGTACACTGCCATTACCAGGCGACAAAAGTAGTTTTCTTTTGCGGTGTTTTTTGCTTTCGTTGTACTAAACTCGGCTATTAGTAAGAATTTTATAATAAAATTAAACTTTATTACCATAATAATACTAGCATTTATTAGCATTATTTTTAATACAATAAGTACGTGAATGGCTAAGTTATCATTGTTCTCTTCGAATTTCAACTTAATTTTTGTTTTATTTTATGAACACTATAATCGAAGAAAAGATAACGCTGTTTATTTGTTTACCGAATAATTCTATCTCATGTAGCTTGCCATGTGGCTTGCGCGATACTTGATGGTAGCTAGGCTATATTCAGGCATGCGACAGAGCTAGTTAAATTCTCTAGAGCTAGCAAGTTCGAGGTCTGAGGACCCAGTAGAGTAGAGGTCTAGCGTATGGGGGTTCGGGGGTAAGGGCAGTGGGCCTTTGGCTCTTAACGGTTTAGCTAATCGGCGGGGAAGGGTTGTTGCGGTGCGGTGTCTTAGGGCTATGAGAATTCGGAGCACCTGCCAGTGGGTTCTAACGTCTTAGGAGAGCAACCCCCAACCTCTTCTTTGTGTATGAGCATCTATAGATTAAATAGATTGGAAATTGGAATTATATTAATTCATTCATATTATAAGTAAGAAAGAGTCAAATATATAAAGGTCTGACTGTACTCAGCTCTACTCCCTAAACCATACAAGTCTCGGCTCGACAATAGATTTAAACAGGATTAGTACGGTTTGGATTTTTAATCATCTTGTCCAGCTCGCGTCGGTTCGGCTCTTCCGATGGCAAGCTTGGTCCGTCTCTTGGTCTCAAAATAATAGAAGTGTATGGAATAGAGGTAGCATACCTCCAAATGAACGATATATTGTTACTTTCAAACTTTTTTATAAGCCAATTTAGTTTCGGCGGTTCTTGTTTTTGGAAATTATTGTGTACATCACTTGTTATATGCCATTGATACATGCTTTATAAAAACTTTTAAGATCTACCCCCAGATTTTGCGGATGCACTATGCTCCGCTCTCACAGTGCAGATTTTGGCATACATGCTCAAGGTTCGAGGTCCCCGGGGGTTCGCCGGGTCTATCGGTCGGTGGCTGGTAGCAGGAGGGATGGGCGGAATTGCGAGCAGGACCTATGGGTTCCACGCCTCCAATAGTGGACTTCGGGTGACTTTGCTCAGGCGTAACGGCAATTGTAACGGCTAGAGTTTTGAAAAATCTAGTGTCACAACGGCATTTGCATTAAAACGTATTTCGAAAAACGTAAGAACATTAACTTATTGCCGAAACATTGTTCCAAAATTTTACATGAATAAACATATGAATTTTACATGTTACGTCGTAGCATTGTTACCTTGTATATATTATATTTAGTAATTACTAAATATTACCACGGGCGGATTTAGGAGGGTGGATTGGTTGGCTAGCCACCCCCCTTGCAACGCTAAATATATTTTTCCCATATTTTTAACGATGAAATACATAATAAATATATAAGAGGGGAGGGATTTTCGTCTGTTTATTATTTATCTGTATTATAGATGTACGCCAAAACCGATATGTATTCTGAATCAGTAAAGTCCAACTTATGTTAGAAACATATTTTAAAACCTCTAGGGGTATAGTTTGGGAGTTAGCTAATTATATATTAGCTTAAGATATGAGCTAATATCTTAGCTTAAGCTAATATATTAGCTTAAGCTATTTTTTGCAAACCACACCCAGTGCCTTTAGCTATTCAAGAAGATCTTACTAAAGCCAATATGGATGGGATCAAACGAGGGGTCTGGACAAAGGTTCAATTCGACGACAGTGGAACCCCTGTCGTTCCTATCAGGAAAACGCTACTCCCGGCATAGAAGAAGCAGAAGATCCGCGTTTGTGGTGACTACTCCGGTACTGTGAAATCCACGGTACTGTGAACTTGGAAGACAACCGATATCCAATGCCTCTACCCGATGAATTAATGCGGAAACTCTCCGGAAAACATGTCTTCACAAAAATAGATCTTGCTGATGCCTATAATCAAATTGTGCTAGATGAAGAATCGGCCAAACGCCTCGCTCTGAGTAATCATCTTGGTCCTCTTCTTCTGAACCGGCTACCATTTGGAATCAGCTCCGCACCAGGCTACTTCCAAGAGAATACGGATCAAATGACCAGTGATCTACCAGGTGTAGCTGTCTACCTCGACGATATCCTCGTCAGCGGAGCAACTCCCTCGGAGCATCTCAGCAATCTCCGAATACTACTGCACCGTCTCCAAGTCAAAGGACTCTGATGTCGTTTGGAGAAATGCTCTTTCGCCGAACAACGGGTCGAGTACCTCTGACATTTGCTGTCCAAACATGGCCTAACAAAAAGTTCGAAGGTTGACGCGATTCGCAACATGCCGGCACCAGGAAACGTCCAAATCCTGTTGTCGTTCCTCTGTTCAGTCAAATTTTACGTCAAATTTCTGCCAAACCTAGCCACGGCAGCCGCTCCTCTGCACGCTCTAACAAGGAAAGGCACTTCATGGAATTGGGGAGCAGAAGAACAAGCCGCGTTCGAAACGACAAAGAGCATGCTCAGTATGGATACAGTCCTAGCACACTACGATCTTTCACTTCCCAACGGAATTTCCTGTGATGCGTCAGAAGTCGGTGTCGGTGCTGTTCTATTCCACCGGTATTCGGATGGATCCGAGCGCCCGATTGCAAACGCTTCGAAGACTCTATCCAAAACGCAGCAAAGATATAGCAAAGTTCAACGCGAAGCTCTTTCTATTATCAACGCGTTGAAGAAGTCCCACCAGTTTCTCTGTGGACGGGAGTTTATCCTAGCGACTGATCACAAGCCATTAATTGGTCTCTTCAGTCCAAGCAAGCCAAACTCTGCACTCGCAGCCAATCGCCTTGCTAGATGGGCACTCATGTTTGGACAGTGCGATTACACAATCGAGTATCACAAAACACCGGAGCATGGAAATGCGGATGCGTTGAGTCGCCTATCGGTCGGACCAGATGTCGTTTTTGATGGGGAGGAAGACGGCGTCGATGTAGGCACCATCTGCACCATCAAAACAATATCAACTCAGATTAGCCCAACAGATCCTGGTTTCATGGTCAAAGAAACCAGTCGAGATGCTGTATTAGCAAAAGTTATGCGCTTCACACGTGACGGATGGCCAACCAAAGATCGCTCCATACGTGACGATGAAAAGAGTCTCATTCATTAAAACCATACAGAAGACTTACATCCAGCCTGAACATCTCCGACGGATGTCTCTTCTATGGTACTCGCCTCTTTATTCCAACGTCACTCCGGCGTCAAACTCTGGATATTGTCCACAGCGGCCATTTTGGGATGCAGCGAATGAAACAACTAGCTAGAACAACTGTGTTGTGGCCAGGTTTTGATTCAAATATAGAGGACATGGTCAAAAGATGTACATGTTGCGCAAAGCATCAGAACGCACCGTCCAAACCTCCGGTACAACCACCTCCGGTTGTAGCTCAACTGCTACCAAAACAGTAAGCACGGAATCCAAGACTTCCGCATGGTGAAGAATGTGGACCACACAATCCTCGTCGCTCCAGCCGTCAGACGATTCCTACCTCCAGGTTCTGCTCCTAACTAACTGTTCAACGTCTTATTTCATATTGGTTTGGAGGTGTTATGTAGCTAACCAGACGTTCGCTGGAAATCTCTAGAAACATCATCGTAAACAAATGACGTCTGTAGAACATTCTAAAACTATGATGCTGGCATAAACAATTTCCCACCAGTTCTGGGACATTCCTCTACAAGAAGAAGCTGATGACTATAAAAGGACTGATGATCATATCATTATCACTTCTTCTAGTACTTCTATTTTGGGTTGGTTTCATTTAGTAAATGTATTCTCTTGACTCTGACTTTACACCACCAGTTTCGTTTAACGTCTGTATCGACAGACAGTTGTTTTTGCTCTCGCCACGAACAGGGTCTGTTTGTTTCACTTTCAAGCCGTTTGGAGTTTCAGTTGCAGTACTCACTGTAAATCTCTAGCATCCTCTCTGGTGCTATTCTGATTCCTGTGTGGAATACAACAGTGTGCTTCTATGTAAGTTCTCTATACTATCACCTGAACGAAAGCCGGGTACTGGTTCACAATGATAAGAACGACTTACGGATTGATTACAGATGATAGCCAAAATTATTCGTTCTTCTGAATGAACTCTGATCAATGTTGTCGTATTAAGGTGTATTAAAGTGTATTAAGTTCTTTGAATTTGGAGAATTCGGACATTTCGAACCTTCAATATAAACTTCTCAAAAACTCACATTGGTATTGCTCATCAATTCGCCAGGCCACTATGCCGCAAAGCTTTTCCGCGCACGGGCAGCACCAGGTATCCCACCTACTTATATTTTATTACTACAACTAGTAGGTAGTAATTATAGGCATAGCTATTTTTAGATTCATTCGTAAAAGGCCATTGAGATATATACCATCTATTGCATGTAAATTAAAAAAAATTATTTATTATTGTTAATATAATCTGTTTCATGTAAAATGCATACGCCGATATGTGGGAAAAATTCCTAAAGGCGACGTTTCATCGAGCTACGAACCTCAAATTAAAAATCCGTTCGACCATAAATTTGTATTCTATTTTAGTTTCGAATAGAAAAAACTGGTGGGAAAATTCGTTTATAACACATTTTTTGCACTGATGAGAAATATTTTGAAAAGTACTGCTCGCTTGCTAACTCTATTTTAAAAACACGTACGGTGTTATAGATAAAATTGCGCAATTATAATCCATAAGCGGCGGCTTAATACAGTATTATTACTAGTATTAGGGAGCTGGCAACTTTGTCCTATAAAATGAGTACGATGGTGTCGCTGGATCAGAACAGAGAAGTCGTTCTTTTACTCAAGAAATGTAGCTCGAATATGAATGTTTTCGTTGTATATTCGTTACAAAATATAGAAGTTTCAATTATATTTTGGATTTTTAGAATTTTAGTAATCTGAAACTGCATTGACACATCCAAATTTTTGGTCAAAATTTCAGTTAAAAATATTAGCTGGAAATTTGATTAAATCTTTATCCAAATTTGAAAGCATTTTTTGAAACTGTTGTAAATTCGAAATTACGAACACTGTTCAAACTTTTATGGAATATTGCTTTAGCCAATGATAGCAAAGAGCAAATGTTGAAAGATTTTGAGTTCAAAATTTAAGAAAATCCTGCAAAAATATTTTGAATCATCGCGACTTGCCATTTTTTATTAGAAGTTACAGTCAAATTTTGACCAAAATTTGATCGTAAAAGTTATTGTTTTTAAATATTAAAACTAAAAAATGAATAATACAGTAGTAATTGGAGTCGATGGACTTGGAAAATCTGGTGAATCGTGTAATCCTATCTGTTTGCACTATACGACATTTGCGTTCAGTGTTTTCAATTTTACTATCAAAACATCGACTGATCGGCTATTCGGAATGCCGAGCACAGATTGTCAGCAGTCGAACGCTACGGGACTATTTTGGGATCTTGAGAGCGGTCAAACGAATGTTACATTTGGATGTGTCGGTGCAACCATTGGTCGTGTTCGATTTCCTCAGTTTTGTAAAAACTCATTTTTGCGACTATTGTATTTCCCGCTATACTGCCACCCGATGCGCTACAGCATAATTGTTAATACCAAATCGTTTGAAAGCAATCAAGCAATTGTAATTTGGAAACATGCATCGTGGTATCTATGGTTTGTGTTTGTTGCTTTGCATTCAAGGTCGCCCAATACCAGACCCGCCAGTTGTAGTTCTCAAATTCTAGCAGAGCGCATCGCATTCTCGTTCAATTTATTTATCCTCATCTTTTCTATTCAATATGGTAATCATATTTTGGATGAACGAATTTCTAGATCGCGTTCGCCAGTTGAATCAGTAGGCGACGTAATCAGACAAATCGAAAACGGTAACGGTACTGTTCGATTTATAGCGATCCGTCCAATCCTCAACGGATCGCCACATGACTACGGTAAGCGCCTTATCGAGGCAGTGGCTCACACAAAAGCCCGCAGCGACAATGTTAAGTTTGTCGATAGCATGTCCGAAGCTATCGATGAAATCGAGCATGATCAAAAAGCGGTAACAATTATGGGTCGACAGATTACAGGTGAGCGCTTGAGGTCGTGCAGAAATCTTGCATTTGTCGACGTTACTGATCATTTCATCGTATGGAGATCGGTGTTTTACCGAGCAGATTTTCCAAAAAACTACATTCAACCCATACATCGCCGCTTTATGACATTATGTGAAACCGGAATAAATGACAAAGTTTACAATCCAACAAGTTTTGAAAAACATAATATAAACAAGCTACGCGATGCAAAAGCAGCTAGTTTTTCTCCAATTCGGCTGGATGAATTTTTGCAATTAAAATTTTTTGCAATATTCATTTTGGTGATAATGATATCTCTAGTCTGTGAAATAATATCTTACGGTATGGAAACATCATGCATGTGTTCACTCCCTCGTAAACGTATAGTACGATACGTTACAAGATATTTACGCAAAGTCACCAGATCTGGATACTATTCATTCAGAAGAAACTGAAATTGAAATTGAAGATTTGCTATAATGCCTTTTTTATCTGAGTTTAGAAATATCTGTTAATCGTGTTTCGTCCAGTTAGTAAAAGCGATCATGGCTCACTGGCCAGTGCACTTTTGTTTGTATATTTGTATATCATACTGATAAAAATTGTACTATTTTGTGCTATAGAAAAAATTTGCACAATTTGTCGGAGCAAAAACCCTTCCAATACCTATGACGCGTTATCAAACTGCACCATGGGATTCTTAGATATGGTGCCCATACGACCTCTACTTCCTCAACTGTCTAGGGCGAAGCGACAAACGCTTAGACCCAAGAAACCGTTTAGCTTAACAAGCCGCAAACGTGTTTTGCTAGGGTGTTCGGACTGACCCCTTTCGGTGGCGCACCTGTCCAGTATACAACGTAGAGGTTCTCAGGAACAGTCAACCACTAGGCCTATGTATAGGTAACAAGGTCGACTCGTCATTCCCTATGCACACTCAAGGAAGCCTATAATTTTTGACTGGCAGCGGTGGCATGTTTCATTTTGCAAAACTCACTCGGATGTTCACAGCACTTCCAGCGTCCACATGTTTTTTGTTTTCTAGTACCGAATGTTTCGGTTTTAGTTTTCGGTTGTACTCAGTTCTTGTTTTCCGAATGTTTTCTACTACGAGACAACGAAAATTTTTTAAACTCGACTTATGTAACGATGTGCTGCCTTGGGGACAAATTCACTCATGTCAAGCTGGGGGACGTATTAGGTCGTGTACCCCAAACACGACTTGCTGACGCCCTTAACTCCACTCCACATTAGCTAATTTGTTTCCCTTATTTATTGTTTGTTGTTTACCATGTGTGCCATGCAGTGATTGTTTATTATATGTTATGTCGTTGGTTGTAGATGTTGTATACAAAGGCTTATGCATGTGTATCTATCTACGAACTATTATATATAAACAATATATTACAAGGGTGACTATGTGTAAATGTGTTTATGACTTTATTATGTGTGCAAAGTCTTGTGTACATGTGTTTGTGCCTGTATGTTCATTTAATGTAATTAGCTTGTGCTGGAATTACTATACAGGGTGTTGGAGCATTTTTAAAGTTAGCTAAGTCTGAGGAAGTTTTTACAGGAGTAACAAAAATACGAGAGTTTTATGTGAGTCTAGGCCATAAGTTGGAAATATATCGAATTTGAGTGTAAGGGTTGGGTGCCTTAAGCATTAGGCCTACATTAGCGGATATGTGTATGTGTATCTGCTGGATTTTCGACTAAAATCCTAAAATTTGTTTATACTTACGAATTCGGGGAAATCTATAAAAATTTACTCTCTAACGACTAAAATTCACTTAGGTTTAAGAGAGAATCTTACGGGAGTGGAACCAGAGTAAAACTTGGAAAACTTATTATGTTATTTCGATCGCTTAGAGAAATCAATAGGGAGAAAATCGGGAGTAAACCTCTAGCTCGGGCATTTAAGCGGTTGCGCAGTTAGACCAGGGCCTCAGTCGGCCTCAGAAGCTGCGCAATCAGGGTGAGTCGGTTCAGCCGTTTATGTGTTTATTGTGTGTAAAGTTTTTAATTCGTCGTAGTGTGGAAATAAACTGTCTTCATTATAAGTGCTACACATTAAGGCCTTCAGATTAAGTTCACAAAATCATGTATCCCTTGGTGTTCGCATTGTCATAGTTGTGTGTAATCTACGGTGGGACTAAACACCCCTAGGACCATGTAGGTTACACGTATTCGATTCGATGCCAATTCTTGTTGAACAAAGCCAACTTGTTTTGCCAAACTAAAATTTACTCGTTAAATCGATCGAGGCTAAACCTAATAATTTTGTAGTTATTTTTATGTATTGTACTAAAGTTTACAGGTTATTTTTGCGCGGCACGCTGTTGTCTCATCAGTTTTTTTAAAATATAATTTAAGGAAGACCCAATGATATAAAATATTTACGTATGGTTACCTGTTCGTTTCATTGATTTGCGGTCGCTTCGACATAACCGACCAAATGTCTTCGAAATCCATTGCGGGTATTTTTTGACGGCACTCCGCTCGTCCGGGTGTCAATTTGTGTTTGATTCTAAATGAGGCCACCAAGCCATGACACTGCACAATATAGATTTCAAGATATATCACTTAATCGAAAATTTGAATACCTCAGCAGTAGTGCCATTGGTAGTCGGCATTTTTCTTGTGACGGACAAACCCGAGATTGCATTTTGTTTGCTGTATCTGGCACGTTGTACAACATTTATACCAATGGGTTTATCTATGACCTTGCCTGGTTTATCAACACTTGTAACGTTTATCTTATGCTAGCTGGATAAAAAAGAAATAAAATTTGGTCACTCGACCGAATTTCTGGACCAGCGGTGTTGGTGTCGAACACGCATAACGCCAGTGTTGAGACATTCAGAGCGGACATTTTGAAAGGTATTTTGGAACAGAAATGCCAAGCTAGCTCACCTGAGTTGGTATAATGGCTTGAGCAACAACAGTAGGATTTTTGCAATATTTTCCTATTGAGTAACAAGCTCATTACAAATATTTGTATAAGAAACTGAACTTGAAATTTATGACATCGTATTAATTTCAAACAGATTTTGCGGCAATGCTTATCGGACAAATTAAAGTGCTTTAAGGACCGCATAGTCTATAAGTCTATAGTGCTTTAAGGACCGCATAGTCTATAAGTCTATAGTGCTTTAAGGACCGCATAGTCTATAAGTCTATAGTGCTTTAAGGACCGCATAGTCTATAAGTCTATAGTGCTTTAAGGACCGCATAGTCTATAAGTCTATAGTGCTTTAAGGACCGCATAGTCTATAAGTCTATAGTGCTTTAAGGACCGCATAGTCTATCGGCTTTATAAATATTCTTAATCATTATCTCCTTATATCTTATTTTCTTAGTTTTTGACGATATCTCACTTCTACCGAATTGTACACTGTGCTTCAGGAAGCATTGGATGTATGCAAACCCGGGCTATGGAATAGGGAATACAATTTCAATTGAATCTTAATAAACTGCAGTACTTTACTGAAAATAACCAAATTTCAGAATTTGTGACTCTCTATCCCGAATTATTTTAAGCCCGACTTCATGACAAGGATAGCATTGGATGTATGCAAACCCGGGCTGTGGAATAGGGAATACAATTTCAATTGAATCTTAATAAACTGCAGTACTTTACTGAAAATAACCAAATTTCAGAATTTGTGACTCTCTATCCCAAATTATTTTAAGCCCGACTTCATGACAAGGATAGCATTTGGATGTATGCAAAAAACCCGCGCTATGGAATAGGGAATACAATTTCAATTGAATCTTATTAAACTGCAGTACTTTACTGAAAATAACCAAATTTCAGAATTTGTGACTCTCTATCCCAAATTATTTTAAGCCCGACTTCATGACAAGGATAGCATTGGATGTATGCAAACCCGGGCTATGGAATAGGGAATACAATTTCAATTGAATCTTAATAAACTGCAGTACTTTACTGAAAATAACCAAATTTCAGAATTTGTGACTCTCTATCCCAAATTATTTTAAGACCGACTTCATGACAAGGATAGCATTGGATGCATGCAAACCCGGGCTATGTAATAGGGAATACAATTTAAATTGAATCTTAATAAACTTTACTGAAAATAACCAAATTTCAGAATTTGTGACTCTCTATCCCGAATTATTTTAAGCCCGACTTCATGACAAGGATAGCATTGGATGTATGCAAACCCGGGCTATGTAATAGGGAATACAATTTGAATTGAATCTTAATAAACTGCCTAACCTGAACGCCATAGCACACACGGTGCACCTTAGGTATGGTGGACTCTAGTTGCTATCGAATTGTCACTTTGTCATTGTATGTGATGCTCATTATGCGTATCAGCATGAGTTCGAGCATCGGTTAGAAGTATCGCAAATTTTCGTTGAAATATTTGTGTCACGATTTACGGGCCCCATCAGATATATGGTGGACTCAAGGTATCAGGTGGACTGGTATCAGGTATATGGTGGACTCAAGTTACTATCGAATTGTCACTTCGTCATTGTATGTGATGCTCATTATGCGTATCAGCATGAGTTCGAGCATCGGTTAGAAGTGTCGCAAATTTGCGCTGAAATATTTGTCACGATTTACGGGCCCCATCAGACCCGTCTCGGCACGCATCTGTAAATTACCATGATAAGGTGTATATTTTAGTAAATGCAAATATCTATATATATAGCGTATATATAGACAATGTAGCGGGTGTTACATTTTATGAATTAAAGAGAGGGGTTAAATTTCACTGAATTCGAAAAAATTAATGTTTGGACCGAAGGTGATTTGTATTCTAAAATTAATGTTCTACCTGGTATTGACGGTATTCGGGGTATTGATTTACAACTAGGGGATGACAAGCCTTCCAAATTGATCTTGTGGAAACACCCAAGCTTTACTTGTAAGTATTTAGGAGTCCCCATTTAATAATATAAACGACCCCTTTTCTAAGCTCTCAAAAAACCTTAAAATTTGGTTTTCCCTATTTGTATTCACATTTTTAGGTGATGCCATAGCTAAGGCCTGACCGCGTTCCCGGCCGCCTATTGCTCTTCGTTATCGTGAAATTAATAAAAATATAAAAAATTCTTAATAAAATTTAAGCGCCAAAGGCGCTGATATGTTTCGATATCAGAATAGTCTAGGTTTAGGTTGGTTAGTAGGTGCCTTCTTGGAATGTTTCGGCCACCTGCCAGCTTAGACCAGTGCTTGCGGCGTTCTATTTTGTGGTATAACAATGGCGCTCTACGTGGGCGCACGAATATCGATATTTCAATTTAAAAATCTTAATAGTATTGTATATGTATATACACTTATTTTAGGGCGACCTTGATTAAACTTTCAAAATTTTAGATTTGTGCCAAGTTAGCGGGTTTAGGGGCATAGATTTTAAGACGGAGATGTGATAGACAGATGATATAAAAGAAGACTGCCCGATGCGGCAGCGAAACCAGTCGAGCTGAGGCTTAATAAAATTTGGTTTTCTTTTGGCTGTTGTCGCCTTTCTTTAACTTTTTTTTGCTTATGGATTTTTTTGATTTGCGCAGATGAGTCTCCTCTCATGCAGCATGTAGCCCTACCTGGTCTTTTGGCATCGCAATCCAGAGCTTACTTTCAATTCGTAAGTGGTAACCCGTACGAGCGCTGGAGCGTTAGGTTAATTTTTCGCGCGCCCGTAAGTGCATGTGCCCGAGAAAGAATCAAATTTTCAAAAGAATTCGTCTCACTAAGCTTCACTGGTTTCCCTACCCATCCTGCGCTATTTTGCATGACATGAATCGCCTGGTAATGGGTAGCAAGTTTTGGATTGTTTTGTAGTGATATCTTGCAGGAAGATTGATAAAAGTGTAAATGATGGGGAGATGGAGCAATCACACTACCCGAATAGGACATGTTAACCTTGAGTTAGTTGCGACCGCAGTCAGGGGTTAAGTTTATTACGAAATAATCGGCGGAGCCACTTTCAAAATTAGAATTTTGCCCTCGTGAGAATTTTATCGCGATTCGAATAACCACACGAGAAGTCAAGGTGTGCGGTCCCAGGCCGTGCAGCCACGGTAGGGTACACGGTTGATCTTTTATCAGAATTCAAATGCAATTCCGAGTATTGGACGAGCCTACCGGTAAACACAGGGCCATATCGTAGCTCGGTATTGTTGTCCTGAATATGGGGTGGTGCCCCACGGATCTTCGGACCGCTGTCTTCTTCGTCTTTTTTCGATCCCCGAAAACCTCCGCCGAGGTAAATTTTAAACCACAAAACCACATTGGTCTCCGAGCAACAATATCCCAATCACGTACAGGATGGCGGTGCGATTAAGTACAAAACACGCAAGATTGAGATGACCATATACACATACACACATGCTTGTTAACATAGGAGTTGGAAACAGAGAGGGCACCGAACAAAGGGGAAATATGTGGTACATCTATAGTCATGTTTATGGAACCCCAAAAAATCTAAAATTAGGGACGGACGAAGTCATTAGCAAGCCCTGTAGTGAAGTAAGAATTCAAGCCATTAACACATTGCATCCGGCAAAGCGTCCATTAAAATTTTTAGATCATGCCTACGTGAGCTTTTCTTATAGCTGAGACTGACCCTTCTTCGAAACTTCAACGAGTACTCTCAAGCCGCGCAGCTACTGTAGAGATATTTCAGTTTTTGAAAATGAACTAATTTCAGGTGAGCGGACACGGCCATCCTGAATGCAGGGGGAGGGAGGTGTCATATCTCACGAAATATTATTTCACAACCAGCGCAAAAAGATTGGGTGGAAATGGTGTTTTGGAAATTAATTTGCTGGGAAACACTCGAAACAAAATTCACAGGAAAATAACTGAGGAGCGAGATGGCAATCTCGTGTAGGCCGAGCTCGTGCAAATGACTTCGGGCCTGTGAAAAGTGTTAAAGCGATCTTGGTTGCAACAATTAAGACAGGAGATAGAGTCAACTGCGTCCCAGGGAAACCTGAACAATTTAAAGAGTCGTCGAAACCGCTTCCTTAAATTCAAGCTCTTGCAATCGTGAAGTTTCAGAAGTAGCATGTACCGCAATACACAAAAAACCTATACATGTGTTCTCAAGTCGTGCACCTCTTTCATAAAATCAAATATAGCGTGCAGCCAGGGTTGCCTTGGACACATGGGAGTATTAGGAATTTTGTTATTGCAGTACCGCTTCAGCTGCGTAGTTTGATGCGTTTGTTGTTACTATTATTTCACTGTCATCGCATAGATATACGAGAATCGCAAGATTCGCATTTTCTTTTTTCAATTAAGGAAACACCGAATTCGTTTCGTTATAAACGCGGATGGTTTGATAGAATGTTATGTCATTTGATCAAATCCGTGAGTGTAGCATTATTAACGTTCGAACAGCCTGCTATGAATTTCTGATAAAATCCGGTTAGACCAACAAATCGACACATTTCTCGGATGGATTGTTGCCTTCTTGAAATTGCCGATTATTCGCAACATTGAGGTAATGGGCGAGTGCCATTTTGCGTTGCTTTAGTACGAACAAATTCAATAGAGCATTTAAAAAACTGTCACTTTCAGCTTCACTCCTGCGATGGCCGCTGGGCCGACAGAGCTTTGCCATATCCCGTTTTCAATGAGACCATAGGCACGGATCGCGACAGTTCTTTGTTCGTTCACCACAATGATAGTGGAAGCAGCAGTAGGTCCCAATGGATTGCAACCTTTAGACGATGATTTCTGTTACCGTTGAAGTCTGCGATTAGGGCTTGTATATATTTCGACGACCGTTATTGCGATGTTTTCGCAAATCGGGTTTGCCTTGAACGTTATGTTGTTTTACCATTGCAACCTTTGGAACCATTGCAACCATTGGAACATTGCAACCATTGCCAACTTTCCATACCAAACTTTGCAACCATTGCAACCCTTGACAATGATTTTTGTTACCGTTGAAGTCTGCGATGACCGCGTGTGTTTCGACGACCGTTATTGCGATGTTTTCGCAAATCGGGTTTGCCTTGAACGTTATATTGATTTACCATTGCGCACATTTCACTCGCCTGCCATTGCACATTGTTACGCCATTGATCACTTTGTTCAAATTAATTGATGTTATACTCTCACGTAGCTTGATTGTTCGACCTTGCGATCTGCTGTTTCCGTCCAATTCGTCGAATAAACAGTTCACACAAAGAAGCCAGGATAATATCCACCGATTCGGGAAGCGTTTCCAAGAAACGCAGTCGAAGTCGAGCGAAATCACCATTGTCTGGCGCAAGCCAATGTAGATTCCGCAAAGCGACGGACTGGTTTCGATCACCCAGCTGTTTGTTAGGCCAGCAGCTGACGGAGCTTACGTTAGTCACTAGCAGTGACAAATAATATTGTTCTTGATTGCGCTATAGTCGCTGCTCACGTCTGCGCTGCTTTTAATGATGAGATGCGTTGGTTATAAAGCTGACTATGATTAACGGTCCAGTAGTCATCACTCTTGAATGAAATAGATTACAACGTTCCTTTCGAAGAAAGGGAGAGTAAAAAATGAAGCGAAATTATCGAACCCGGATGTATAGCTACAAGTTGCTACAGCAATGCACTGGGCTATATAGGAACGGTTGCTCGGATCCTTAAAGAAACTCGCAAGCGAGCTATTAATAACACCCATGCTCACATACGCCACTTCCTCGAGGAAAGTCGTCGCGTTGTGCTTGTTATGGGCGGTACGATGCTTGCACTGCATGCGATATCGCTTATAGTCAATGAATCATGTGGAATTTTTGAGAACTACGATGACGAAATGCTCCACTCGTCAATCTTGACAAACAAACCACTATCAAGTAGGCCGAATGGCGGATAATCTTAATATTTCTGGCCGAAAATTTTTTAAAATTACAACTAAACCATAATAAAGAGAGCAATTTTGCGACGTGCTATCGTTATTTATTGTGATGGTTCTTTAACTGCCTTGCAGATTTTGCGTTGTCCACATCATACTATTAACGGTAATTAATTCGCTTGTTCAATACGCGAAATTTTAGGAGAAAACTGCATTCTTTACTTTGAAAATGTTAGCAGTATTACGAATTGTTGGTTTTTTGGTTATGTCTACTATCGGTTTTAGTGGATTATTGACATCTTTAATTGCTCGAGCTTTATAAAGGTAGACAGCCAGCTGGTGCGATGAATCAACAGTCACAGTAAGCATACAGCTTTAGGTGCCAAGAATTTGAAAGTTTTCATGGTTTGGAAATTTATTCTTGCAGTGATGGTAATACTGCAAAATCCATGTGTAAAATCGTTTTCTGTTATCAACAAGTATATTCCGAATTTTGTGGGGCTGAAAAACTCTGTTAAATTGTGCCCTTCCAATCTAGATGTATTGCCTACTCGTCCGAAAAATGGATTTAGGAAAATATCTGCAGGAATTCTGCAAGTGCCGTGATGTCATTACTAGCTACAAATAACCAGAACAGAAAATTTTTACACATGATGAATTAGGGAATTTAGAAAAAACTTTCGCGGAACAAATGAATAATATATCGCATTAGCTACGGACGATGTTCGTTAGAGTTAATTCGCGCGAAATTGGTAGCTAAGGGTGTGTATGACACTATAAAGAAAAAATGTTGTTGCTAGGGGTATGTCGTACACCCTCAGCAATTGATATACAGTATGGGTGTCACCCTGACTGTCTATACGGTTGGGTCGCGACGACTGGGGGACAAAAGCTCCAAACTGCGGAGACATTATAAAGTGAACGCCACATTAGGTATAGGATTCCACACTTGTTATAGTACGCCGAGCGAATATATCCAAATATATTTCTTAACAAATGCGGAAGCATTTACGAATATTGAATTCTTATTGTAATAAGAAAAACTTTTTGGAAGTCAGCCGTCCATTTGCCATCGCCCCGCCGTTAGGCCATCGAGTGGCCGTTGGCCGACTGCCGGCCGTTTGACTTCAAACCCTACCGCTACGCAAAATTCTACAAATGATATTGCGTTATAAATGTAGAAATCATTCAAAAATCTTCGCCGTTTCATTTGAGTGAGGTCGTATTAAGTAAGGGCACGCTTGCAACTTGTTTTCATAGCAGTTACATATAAAGATTAACAACCTTTTATGGAGCACGTACTGCATAGAAAACAACTAGGTTCGTACAGCGATTAATGGTTATATTTTCAGAGTTTTATTAACCTGTTTGAACCAACTTATATTTTTTCTGGAGACCAACAGAATATCGCTGGCTCGACTTTGGAAACAGTGCTACATTTTGTATTAATTTAGAGATCCCGCATAATTTCCGCAGTATTTTTCTCACAAAGTTATAATTGTATAGCTCTAAATATCAATTCGTATTATTTTGACAATACACTGTATGATTTTTCAATATAACGCAACGTGAGTAGGTTAACATTTACATTGAATCTACGAAAAAGAATCAAGCTGAAATAGGCAAAACGAGTCCTCAAAGACGTCCATACAATGAGGGTTACATAAACTTTTGAAGCTAATACAATAGTGTAAGATATCAAAAACGTCGACGGAAGTGGGATTCGAATACATGACCTAATGCTTTACACGCTTCTGTTCTAATCACGGCACTCTCAGCCGACAATTCGACAATTCGTGTCATCCTAAACTATTACCTAAATCGTATTACTGCGCTGAGATATATCACGGCGTTCTATATCTGATCGTGAACTAAATGTATTTTAAAACATATTTGGCGCTTTCTCAGCTGTAAGAAAATTTTATTAAAAATTTGCTAGAATTATTTTGAGTTTAAGCATTACAAGCATATACATGGTTGTTCCGATAAATTTTGTCGCGTTCGCATTTGATTTAGTTCGCAGTGTATGCACAAAATATTGCATTGTATTCAACAGTGTTTGCTCTGAACATTGCCCTCGGCGTTGTGATATGGATGTTTCATACATTGACTGATCCTAAAGTAAGCATACTATGGGAGATACCTAGTGGCAACCATTGTTTAAATCCGAATTGCGATATATGATTTGTGTAGAAAAAATTGGTCACTTTTTAGTTTATGTTCGGCCGTATCGCGGTTCTATAGATAACTTAGCGCAAAAATAAGATGTCCAAAATTTTGATTCTTATACATTAGGAGTATTCGTGAATATTAGCTTAAAATTTTTTCAACTGGTACTAACTCACCCTTTAAAACCATAATAACAACTCAGAAGTCATTATGTAATGCTCCCACGATGAACAAAGGTTAGACGCCTTCACATTTTTCAAACAACGAAATGTTCATAAGTTGAGATTCATTGACTATTTTGACGAATGAGTACAAAGGTTTTCCAAACATATTGTTTTTTGCTGCTTATCTCATAATAGTTTTTTTTATAATTTGGCTTCTTGTCATGCTGCCTAAACGTATTTGGATTTACATATTTCCGGCCATTGTATATAACTCAAACTTCGTTCAGTTTCAGTTTCCCAACACAATTATATTACACTATACAAAACCGACCGTGATTCAACACCTTACAGAGATCCTAGATAGACTTCCATATTTGATGATAAATCTAATTCTACGGACGGTGAGGATGCAAAGAACAATGATGCTATTCGGTGTTTGGGCTGGATTGATTGTTCCTCATATTTTGCCCCCTTGTCGGTTAACATATTTCTTTATCAAGATTGCGTAAACTCGTGGAAACGGTTGATACTGGCAAGTGCCTGAATTTGATTTCATGGACATTTCAAAAAAATTGGGCGCACTCAGACACATAACAACAGATATTGTCTAATCGCACCAGGAATAGAAACAAATTTTGAGTTTCAAAAAGTTTTAAAAATCCCACCTTCTGACCTATTCTCCAACACCCACCGACAAATCTACCCGCTATTATAGTGGATTATTATAAAATTCCTACGCTAGATAATGTCGATTTGGATAAAAATTGTGCTTATTTTAACTTTTCTTTAATACCAATTGACACTGCAATCAAAATTTAACCTAGCGCACTATTAGGAAGGCATAAACTATTTGGACAAATCAGACTAAACAGATAGTTTTTATATTAATAGGACTTCCACCATAAATCTGAAAATTTTGATGCGTGTTGATACAGTCAAAACATTGAAGCGTAATATTGACAGTTTGGATCATGTCAAGGTTCCGCATCCACTATAACTGAGACGAGGGAAACTTTACATGAGTACCCTAGGACAAAAATTGAAAGTTTAATTATGAGCCAGGATTAGCTTAGGTTTAGTCTTAAACTAAGGGTCAACCTTAGGCTTAGATAGACAAAACATTAATCGGTTATTCGAGGGGAGAAGACATGATACCTTGGGATACGGTAAAGGGAAGGAATTTGACATGATCCGAAAGATTTATATTTCATTAACTGAAAAATGGCAGTTTATTTGTAAATTGCAGCCGGTTAAAAGTCATCACGTCGAAATTGTACGACATGAAGTAATTTATGAGCCAAATGCGATCACTGATAAAATTTTACTGCGTTCGAAGACAAATTTTTAAATTGGCGAAAACGACTTAAAATCAAATTATAAGCCTAGTCTCTGCGCAACCAGCACTTCACATTTGTTTATTTTGACGTCGCCATTACCTGTCTTTATCGAATTCCGTTGTCAACACTACATTTTTCGTTGTCGACCAAAAATCTTAGTGTCTGAATTTTATCAGTGAAAGAGTTGTCTCTGAAGAGGTCGCCGATAGTGTCTCACGTATCGCCCGTTTCACTCCTATCCCAGAAAGTCCTATCATGCATCACATTGCTGTGGAAGATTCTGCAATTTATAATATTTTGTTGAGCAAACGTACAAATCGCTACCTTTTATCATTTTTCTCTATAGACAATGATGCATTAACCACAGTGGTTAAGTTCCAAAGTGATAGGTCAGAAGGTGGGATTTTTAAAACTTTTTGAAACTCAAAATTTGTTTCTATTCCTGGTGCGATTAGACAATATCTGTTGTTATGTGTCTGAGTGCGCCCAATTTTTTTGAAATGTCCATGAAATCAAATTCAGACACTTGCCAGTATCAACCGTTTCCACGAGTTTACGTAATCTTGATAAAGAAATATGTTAACCGATAAGGGGGCAAAATATGAGGAACAATCAATCCAGCCCAAACACCGAATAGCATCATTGTTATTTGCATCATCACCGTCCGTAGAATTAGATTTATCATCAAATATGGAAGTCTATCTAGGATCTCTGTAAGGTGTTGACTCACGGTCGGTTTTGTATAGTGTAATATAATTGTGTTGGGAAACTGAAACTGAACGAAGTTTGATGGCCGGAAATATGTAAATCCAAATACGTTTAGGCAGCATGACAAGAAGCCAAACTATAAAAAAAACTATTATGAGATAAGCAGCAAAAAACAATATGTTTGGAAAACCTTTGTACTCATTCGTCAAAATAGTCAATGAATCTCAACTTATGAACATTTCGTTGTTTGAAAAATGTGAAGGCGTCTAACCTATGTTCATCGTGGGAGCATTACATAATGACTTCTGAGTTGTTATTATGGCTTTAAAGGGTGAGTTAGTACCAGTTGAAAAAATTTTAAACTAATATTCACGAATACTCCTAATGTATAAGAATCAAAATTTTGGACATCTTATTTTTGCGCTAAGTTATCTAGAGAGCCGCGATACGGCCGAACATAAACTAAAAAGTGACCAATTTTTTCTAATAATATATCGCAATTCGGATTTAAACAATGGTTGCCACTAGGTATCTCCCATAGTATGCTTACTTTAGGATCAGTCAATGTATGAAACATCCATATCACAACGCCGAGGGCAATGTTCAGAGCAAACACTGTTGAATACAATGCAATATTTTGTGCATACACTGCGAACGAACCAAATGCGAACGCGACAAAATTGATCGGAACAACCATGTATATGCTTGTAATGCTTAAACTGAAATAAAACGAGCAAATTTTTAATAAAATTTTCTTACAGCTGAGAAAGCGCCAAATATGTTTTAAAATACATTTAGTTCACGATCAGATATAGAACGCCGTGATATATCTCAGCGCAGTAATACGATTTAGATAATAGTTTAGGATGACACGAATTGTCGAATGGTCGGCTGAGCAGCCCCGTGATTAGAACAGAAGCGTGTAAAGCATTAGGTCATGGATTCGAATCCCACTTCCGTCGACGTTTTTGATATCTTACACTATCGTATTAGCTTCAAAAGTTTATGTAACCCTCATTGTATGGACGTCTTTGAGGACTCGTTTTGCCTATTTCAGGTTGATTCTTTTTCGTAGATTCAATGTAAATGTTAACCTACTCACGTTGCGTTATATTGAAAAATCATACAGTGTATTGTCAAAATAATACGAATTGATATTTAGAGCTATACAATTATAACTTTGTGAGAAAAATACTGCGGAAATTATGCGGGATCTCTAAATTAATACAAAATGTGGCACTGTTTCCAAAGTCGAGCCAGCGATATTCTGTTGGTCTCCAGAAAAAATATAAGTTGGTTCAAACAGGTTAATAAAACTCTGAAAATATAACCATTTAATCGCTGTACGAACCTAGTTGTTTTCTATGCAGTACGTGCTCCATAAAAGGTTGTTAATCTTTATATGTAACTGCTATGAAAACAAGTTGCAAGCGCGCCCTTACTAATACGACCTCACTCAAATGAAACTGCTAACAATTTTTGTACTACTTTACATTTATAACGCAATATCATTTGTAGAATTTTGCGTAGCGGTCGGGTTTGAAGTCAAACGGCCGGCAGTCGGCCAACGGCCACTCGATGGCCTAACGGCGGGGCGATGGCAAATGGACGGCTGACTTCCAAAAAGTTTTTCTTATTACAATAAGAATTCAATATTCGTAAATGCTTCCGCATTTGTTAAGAAATATATTTGGATATATTCGCTCGGCGTACTATAACAAGTGTGGAATCCTATACCTAATGTGGCTTTCACTTTATAATGTCTCCGCAGTTTGGAGCTTTTGTCCCCCAGTCGTCGCGACCCAACCGTATAGACAGTCAGGGTGACACCCATACTGTATATCAATTGCTGAGGGTGTACGACATACCCCTAGCAACAACATTTTTTCTTTATAGTGTCATACACACCCTTAGCTACCAATTTCGCGCGAATTAACTCTAACGAACATCGTCCGTAGCTAATGCGATATATTATTCATTTGTTCTGTGTAGTTTTTTCTAAATTCCCGAAATTCATCATGTGTAAAAATTTTCTGTTCTCCTTATTTGTAGCTAGTAATGACATCACGGCACTTGCAGAATTCCTGCAGATATTTTCCTAAATCCATTTTTCGGACGAGTAGGCAATACATCTAGATTGGAAGGGCACAATTTAACAGAGTTTTTCAGCCCCACAAAATTCGGAATATACTTGTTGATAACAGAAAACGATTTTACACATGGATTTTGCAGTATTACCATCACTGCAAGAATAAATTTCCAAACCATGAAAACTTTCAAATTCTTGGCACCTAAAGCTGTATGCTTACTGTGACTGTTGATTCATTGTATCAGCTGGCTGTCTACCTTTATAAAGCTGAGCAATTAAAGATGTCAATAATCCACTAAAACCGATAGTAGACATAACCAAAAAACCAACAGTTCTACAGCCGCTAACACTCCAAAGTAAAGAATGCAGTTTTCTCCTAAAATTTCGCGTATTCAACAAGCGAATTAATTACCGTTAATAGTAGGATGTGGACAACGCAAAATCTGCAAGGCAGTTAAAGAACCATCACAATAAATAACGATAGCACGATCGCAAAATTGCTCTCTTTATTATGGTTTAGTTGTAATTTTAAAAAATTTTCGGCCAGAAATATTAAGATTATCCGCCATTCGGCCTACTTGATAGTGGTTTGTTTGTCAAGATTGACCAGTGGAAGCATTTCGTCATCGTAGTTCTCAAAAATTCCACATGATTCATTGACTATAAGCGATATCGCATGCAGTGCAAGCATCGTACCGCCCATAACAAGCACAACGCCACGACTTCCCCAATTGAACCAACACCTGAAAGTAAAACAATTGCATACAAAGAAACACAGCAGCGTAGTTGGACATTTTTCGATAACGATTAAACGCAATTTCGCTTCTTTATTTTTTAATGGAAACGTAATTGTATCTTAAAAATCAGTGTAACGATTGCACGACCAGCGTGCTTTTAAATTATAAACCCATCGCTTAATACATCGAAAAGAGTTCCTTAAAAACGCACAACCCTAAGATCTATATTAGGATTATAACTTGATATACAGCGATGGTTAATCACAGTTAATAAAGTCATTACCGCTTAGTTCAATACTGTAGCTAACATAAATCATTAGTAAGGTGGAATGCAGGTTTCAACCCTGCAGTTCCTAAACTAAAATAAAATTACCCGCACGATACGTTATATTGTAGGCAAGAGTATGCTTACGTAGAAGCTATACATATAGATTCTGTCAGGTTTTATATTATGGCATGCGCCATCGAATGTGCAAAATAACAAGTCACAATTTCGGTCTTTTCAGAACAAATTATCAAAACTGATCACACAGCTACTGATATTCGACTGATGTATTGTGCTATTTTTTCTATTGGGTGCTTTTAAAGCAACTTGTTCCCAGCTGTTTTATTAGGCATATATTCTCGCTGACCCGGAGCAGAGATCAAACTACACCATGTTTAAGGCTAATATCAACAATTTCGATCTTTTTAGAAAAAATTATCAAAATTGATCACACAGCTACTGATGTTCGATTGATGTATTGTGCTATTTTTTCTATTGGGTGCTTTTAAAGCTACTTGTTCCCAGCTATTTTATGCGGCGTTTACGTTATAAGTTGCCCGCCACGTGGAGGTTTTGTCCACGTACAGCCTACGTAACACCGTTAACGACATAATGTACAGAACACCAACACTATATTCTCAGCAATTATATATGGTGTTTAAGACACCATCAACATAAATGTATGGCGTCATGGACACCCTAAACTTCTAGCTAGAGGTGATAAAAATTTTCTGAGAAGATGTCTTGTTGTTTTTCCGTAGCAGGGAGTTTATACAGTACACGTTATGGCCATGAACTACCTACGCAAAGCTTTAAACGGCATGGTTTATGGGATACAATCAAATAGTCTAAATAATTTGAATTTTCACTTAGCTAATTTTCCCGTTTTGTTTAAACCACTGCTCAAACATATGGTGACGAAGACGCCATAGTGCAATGAACACATTATCCCTGACACTATTACCTGTGCTGCATAGTATGGTCCTTATGACTACCATGCATCAATGTATGGTCGTGATCACACAGGGACAAATCTTCCACATGGCGGGCGTTTTATAACGTAAACACTGCATTATTAGGCATATATTCTCGCTGAGCGGGAGCAGAGATCAAACTATACCATGATTTTAAGGCTAATATCAACAATTTCGATCTTTTTAGAACAAATTATCAAAATTGATCACACAGCTACTGATGTTCGATTGATGTATTGTGCTATTTTTTCTATTGGGTGCTTTTAAAGCTACTTGTTCCCAGCTATTTTATTAGGCATATATTTATCGCTGACCGGGAGCAGAAATCAAACTACACCATGTTTAAGGAATCAAACTGTTTTTTTGTTACTATCATTTATGGATAGTTTATAAGTGGACCGATTCAGCTCAAAGTTTCACAATGTGTGTTTAATTTATAGGTGTCGAAGGTCCGTCGGCTTAGAGGGGTAGATGGTGTCAGAAGTAGTGCGCAGTGAAGACGAGGGTGAATTTTTGAATGTTTCAAGAACTAAAAATGTTTTTTCAATCGTTGCTAAAATTTTTCGCGCGCCTTGGGCTCACGGCGGGCACGAGAGTATATAGGGTGTATGTGTCCAAATCTCTTGAAAGCGCATAAAACATTGTTAATACGCAAATGGTTGTTAATATGGCTGTTAAGATGCAAATGGTGCCTCAATATGGTTGTTAATACACCGTTCAAACCGCACCGAGTTGGTTTCGCACTGGGGAGCAGCGTGAAATTGTATCAAAATCAACCCAATAATAGGTTAAGTGGATAGCTCATCTACGTGAAAGCCTATGCCTTAACCTAAGCCATTCACTGATGAATTCTGCTGACTTTAACACAACTCGACTATGCCGGTCTTTGTAATTCGAATAAAATTATGTATTTACCGAGAAAAATATTTTCGGTACCAAGGATAACCAACTAAAATAAATAACCTTCATTTTAATGGAAATTTCTTAACCACCTCGATGAGATGAAACGATTGGTGTCAAAAGTGTTTCCACATCGAACATTTTCAGGATATTTTATTATAACTGAATATTACATTTTAAAACTAATGCTATTTGGCCAATATGTTCACATTGCATAATCATTGCGATACGTATACGATGTAGTGTGACGCAATTAATGCTTCCCAACAGTTTCCTTTCCGGCCGTATAAAAGTAATGCATCTAAGTGATATTAAAAATGCTACCAACCCAAACATCTCAGCGCGGCATCTATTTAGGTTATTTAAAAACAACCCGGCTTTTATATTTTCAAAAGAGACTGAAAAAAATTAAAATTCTTAGAAGTACTGCTGACACCGCTAAATATTACATGCATGGTTGAGCTGAACTGTATTTGTAAAGACAAGACGATTTAGTAAGTGGCCGACTAAGCACTTTATCAGCTAATGCTTGCAGACCAATCGTAACTGGTTTATGTAATGTTCCAGATTACTACCAGAATTCCCCATGAGCAGCCTGCTCCTCCCTCGTAAGAGCAACACAAAAAGACGGAACAAGTTATGTATTCTACACTGCAGTAAGTTGTGGATAACGACTTTTACCTCTCGCGCGTTCCACAGAATATTAAAGCCCACAGGGTGATGAGGCACAACATTGTTTCGCGAACTGAAATGTACTCATAGCAAGCGCGGGCAGTCAACGGTGCGTAATTATCAATTGTAAAGCAACTGTTCGTCGCGATGTGGGCATGATGCTGTATAATGCGCATTTAAAAGATAAGCAAACTTAGATTAAAATAGACTCATTATTTTTTACGAGGCCACTCTAATTAGTAAGTTCGGAACACTTTCCATGTGCAGCTTCCTGGGATATGCACGCAGTGTAAATTATTATACTTGACAGGACATCATGTAATTTTTGTGCTGTGGAACGGTTTTAACTCTATAATTTAGAAAAAATAACGTGTAGTTATTAGTGGAATCTCAAGCCAATGATTAGACCTTTATTGGTAGAGTTAAAATCTATTTTTGAAACAAATAACAGCGTCGAACGAGCTAAACACTGAAACAGCATTGATGTCAACAACAATTATGAACATACGTATATCCGGTTACGTAGTACTTCCATAGACCAGGAGTGCACACCATTACAACGACCGCTGGAACACCTGTAAAACAAATAAGGAATAGAAATGAAACGTAGCTGCAAACCATTATAATTCAACATTTTTCAACCAAAACTACCAGCGTTATGCGTAATACATGGCATGCGAATAAATTTGCAGGATGTGGATTTCGTCACTCCAATAGGTTAAAATCGATAGAAGCAGTATGTTTATCGCAGACTTCGATTTAAATATTTACTAAAACGGTTTTAGTTAAAAGTAAATTGCAAAAAATGACAGCAGTATCACGAAAAGCTGTTCCGATAGCACAGTGTACGGATTTATACGTGTCAGCATATATATCATTAAATCTTCATATATCCTACACGTGTTAATTCCAAGGCGGTATATTTCGTTAAATATATGTCTTTTTGAGAAACAAACCAGAAACAGTGTTCGGCGACATCAAAATATTCCATAGAAAAACTATAACTGCTTGGTTTCATTCGGATTAGACAATAAATAATACCAGAACTGGTGATATTTCCTTTGACAGACGCTTGTATATATAAAATATTGATGACGAAATTTATTTCGGGATTGTAAGTCTGTGAACTCAAGCACAAATATTGTGGATGTGGGTTTACGAGGTTTATTTTAGATGTAGCATTCTGCACATGATCAAACCGGTGTTATAGCTGTGGTTTCTTGGTGAAAAACAGAATTGATATAAAAAAAGTAGAATTCAAGGTTATAACTGTACGTCAATAAGAAATATTGGTAAATTTTTAAGATAATAATACTATGCGCAGCATTTAGAAACTTCGCATACTGCAGAGAGTTGTGGAAATAACTTTTTCAATATGAAATCAGCTAATTGGCTATCAAATTGCATACTAACTGACTTGCAACGTAAAATTTTTCACTGTTTCCGCCACTAAATTATGCCAAAAGTATTTAAAAGCTCTCACCCCATCCGATTATGATCAGCATTGGTCTCGATAGCAATCCACGGTCGTTTATTGCATTGGTGACATAGGTAAAATCATGAATTGCTTCAAGTACAAAAAACCAGCCTTCCACAAAGAAAAAATAGTGCACAAGTGTACTGACACCTACACAGCGATCCTGAAATACGATTTTCAACATAAATATACCCAAGTCGGCAAAGGAATGGAAAGTAAATTTTTAGGTTGTAAAAGCTTGCTTTCTTCTCTTCATCTCCAAAACTCTTTGAGGCATAGTCACGAGAAAGAAGGTAAAACACTCATTAAAATTCACCAGTGTCAAAGCTGATGAAAGAATACTTTGACCTAAAGGCTTAAATTAATCTGTAAATGTGTTTTAAAAATTGTACAACATGTTTATTGTGTGAAATTAAAGATATATCATGCATATTCTAGTGTCAAGTTAAACATATAGCCCACTCATCTATAGATTTAGTAGCTGTAGATTTAGTTGTTCAGTAAAAATTATCAACTTCGAAATATTTAGTCAGTTGTTAACTAACACGAGCGAATGGTGTACAGTAAATATTACATTATAATAGTGAACTGAGCAGCAAGATTTTACAATAAACATTGCAAAAGATTGCCAATACATCACCGAAGTAATATAATTTCGAGCACAATCAAATTAATATGTCACTTTTAAGACAATAAGCAATAAATCTGATCCATGCTATGCAATTTCAACAGAATATTAATATTTAACTTATAAACTAGCAAAATACTTAATGTATTTACAAACTGAGCACCTAAAGTGAATTTTTTAAATCTGTAAAGCTTAAACATACATATATTAAGCCACAAAACATTGACATCTACAACCACTTTTATTGTTTAAATCGTTGCTCGAAGAACGCTGTTCGTTACACAATGCTGAATCGCTATCGCATGACCCCCATCATTCGGAATATTTTCGAAATTAGGGAGATTCCTACCATTAATGAGGTCATATTTAGCCAGACGTAGGTCTGTTTCAAAACAGCGTCTGACTGTTCTGTTCAGATTGTTGCAGCGCTGTTCTGTCAAATTATAGATACAGCCCTACTTCATAGCGCTGTGTTCAGTAACGGTTCCTGTGCAGGTGTTCGTGTTATAATACATGTGTATTGAGCGAATGTGAATCTACCTGCATCTACCATGTGTAAAATAACGTAAAACATTGAGTATGTATATATTTCAAACGCAAATGCATTTAATTGTGTATACACATGCGTTTCAAAGCTATTTCCGTGCTAGTGTTTCTGCGTTTATTTGCAATTTTTGCATGTAACTATACAGTTATACATACTAAAGCCAGAATGGGGTCCAAATGTTCACACTCGACGGGACCAACAATTCATAGACCCGAACAGACCCGACTGCCGTGTCTCAAGATACATATTCTATGTGTACAATATCCGGAATGAAAACTGTAAAAGTTTTTTTAATGAGTGTTCGTGTTCCAAGACATTTTGTGCTGCATTTCTACTTATAGCATAGTATTACAGGAGCATTGTCATTGATTTCAGCTAGGTTTACAAAAGGTTAAAGTTGGGATAATACAAAATTCTGAACACCCACCTATATAACATGCCATGCGATATTTCGGGTCCATCACTGGTCCCGAATCTGACCGACGACCCAAGTGGGTTCCGTAACAAGACCCACCCAACGCGACTCGACTCGACTCGACCTGGTCTCGACCGGAATGTAATCTCTAGTACATACACTGGGTGCGGCTCTATATTAATTTTGAGGCATGTGATTATGAGTCAGTTCGGGTTTACATGGACATGAACTTGCACGTGTTTCTACGCGAGTCGTTTTTACATGCAGCCATGTGTGCGCTAGTGAATACGTGGTTATACGTAAATGTGTGGTATATCCAATGTAGGGGACAGAAATTTGTGTAGCTAGGCATTAAAGATAAAGCTATAAGTTAACACATAACTGGGATAAAAAATTTTCGGCGTTTCTTTAAAAAATATAATATAGAAACATGTTTTATTCTAAAAGCGGAACTTACCTCATCTACAATACTGTCGCTGAATGCAAAGATTGCAATATGAGCGAGCAACAGCGATATCTCTTCATTCATGTGATACAGACGTTCCGTAGTGAAATTTCTGAAATTTAGATTCAAACATTATTAAATGCATAAAACCATTAAAATAATGTGAAACCAGCTCTGCTATTACGACATAATGTAAATAATTCACAAAGAATGAATTGGCTTGATTTTTTGAACTTTTGGGGTTTTATTTTCGCTAGTACTTTTTCTGTTATGAAAACCAAATAGTACGGTATAATTTTGATTTTCGACCTAAGGCAATCTTGTGGGCGTAACGTTATATGACCTTAACTTATGTTAATGCTTAGGCTTAGGCTTAGTAAAAGCAGCTTGGCGTAACCGGCGCGTAAATATCTTGCTCCTCTTATCTTGACTTCGGTCTGATTTTCAAAAAGATGATTTGAGGCGACATTTTTATACATACAGGCTAGCGCAATGGCAGCATTATAACATGTTTCACATTTTGTTTTGTAAAAATATAGTTTGAGAAAACCGGTAAGATTTTTGCTCTATAAATGTTGCTAAGCACTGCATATCGATATACAAGTAATCATTCAAATGCAAAAATCGCATCTCGCCAAATATTTCACACTCACCTTTTTGACAACGCCAAGAGAAAGCTGGAGTCAGGATATCCCGCAACTGTACCCAGGCACGCAGCCATTGGGTACCGTGAAGCTCCTTTTTAAGCAAATAACTGAAAATAGTTGGACCTGGAAAAGTGCTTTGCAGAATCCGCCAATCATTGGCCAATCCGCGTAGTGATAAGATGTATCACTTGAAATATTTTATTTGTTGTTCTTTTCTATTCTCAAAGTAAGAAGTGGCAGCTAGTACAGTACTGATAATTATATGCAGAAACAGCATATGAATATCATACCCATTGCCATCACCAGCTGGCTAGGAAAAATACAGCGGAGATTGTTAAGTTCGACAATTCTGAAATATTACCACTTTACAACTCCAGTTAGTGAGACCACTCTTAGGGAGCCCTGAATCTAGATACCAGGAAACATTTGTTCTTAAACTGAATAATTAGTTACTATTTTATCCGATTCATAAACCTGCATTATACGGCTATAACTAACGACGATGTGACTAAGCAAAAAAACAACTTTGAAACCATATGTCATACCGCAAAAATACGAACGATCCAATCGTAAACGCCAATATAACAATCAACCAGGTACAACCGAGCGACTGTAAAACTTCAGCTATCACCTTTTCTGTTCCAGTCAGTTTGGGCTAAAACATTTTAGCATATAAAATCATATAAAACCACAATTAACAAGACGACGCGTATGAATAAGATTTTAGATCTATAATTATATAAAACATAACATTTATTGTCCTGTACAAAACACGTCACCAACGCTGGGATTTGCTTGACGACAACAAAATATAAATGTTTCTATTTGATCAGAGCAATGAAGATCAAGATCTGAAAAGTGTACCAGAATTAACAGGTCTTGGTGTATGTATTGACCGAAATGTATATACTAAATCACGTTTTTTTTGTTCTCACGTATACAAATGTGTTGATATGGTTGGTTAAGAGACCATGAAATCGCTGAATAAAGCATTCAATCCGTCCTATATTTATCATCTTGCCAGAATTAACAGGTCATGGTGTACGTATTGACCGAAATGTATATACTAAATCACATTTTTTTTGTTCTCCCATATACAAATGTGTTCATATGGTTGGTTAAAAGACCATGAAATCTCTAAATAAAGTCTTCAATCCGTCCTAGATTTATCATCTTGCCAGAATTAACAGGTCATGGTGTACGTATTGACCGAAATGTATATACTAAATCACATTTTTTTGATTCTCACATACACAAATGTGTTTATATGGTCGGTTAAAACACCACGAAATCGCTGAATATAGTCTTCAATCCGTCCTAGATTTATCATTTTGTAAGCTTACACTTGGCGCCACTCCATTAATATTCAATGCTATTTCGTTTTCATTAACGACCAGAAGAACAACAAGCTTCCCTGTCGGAAACACATACTATGTGTCAAGAACTTTCGTTTGAAATAAAAAAGTTTTCTTCTTAAAAGAAGAATGTCACAGCAGTCATATTCCTATTAACAATAGAATTTATGCGCCTGGACTACATATAGTTATTTAAATATAAAGTTTACGACGGTTCAGCATAATATATGGTTTTTGAAACATGTCAAATTATTTGACTTCAGCGTTTGCGAATATGCTGTCTATGAAATAGCAAGAATGAATTCAGACCTGGTAAAGTTGAGAATATAATTTTCGACGTCATCAATTCTCGGAATTCCTAAATGTTTTCATCTCAATTGTAGACAACAATTCCGCGACGTTTGCTGCATGCCTTTTTTGCCTGGCATGCAGACTCCAGCGGTCGGATCTGAAAAGGCTTTGACTATAACAGATACGTGCAGTGCAGTGCAACTAAAGCTGTAATGCATACACTGACAAAAGGTGAAATCAATGTCACAGCCTGACGGGTGTGACAAAAATATCTCGCAACAAATCTAATACTTATATAAGGCATAATTGAGACAATATCAACATAGACAGATTGTATATGGAAACATACAGACATATATTTGCTTATAAATTATTGATATATGAATTATGTATCTTTTTATATATTTGTACTCAAGTTGTATATATAACGTGTATATATTATATATGTATAATGAGATATTTAATATGGACGAATTATAATTTATATAACCATATACTAGTCGGTAGTGGAACTACATTTGTGAGCGGATCTTGGGCTGTGGCATTACGAAAGTACTCAATTTTATGTTCTTCAAATAACTACATTGCATAGGGCATAGGGCTTTATCATTGGTAAAAAATATTATATTTGAATTCTTCGACCCAAAAAACCCTATAATGGTTTGATCGAAGCGATTCTATTTCAATAAATAACACAAATATTGCAAAATTCTCTATTTTAGCTGCATAAGCTTAACTAATTAGCTAATTACTAATTAATCGCTCAAAATTTTTTAATCCCAAATATCAGGTGCACACTCTGACATGAAAGGCTTTCAAACAAAAAAAAGTTTTTTAAAATCGGTTCATGGTTCTTGAGATCCGTCGGACCGAAAGAACGAACGAACGACCTAACGAAAGGACGGACATCGACCTTTTTACTCCCAGACAGAAAATAAAAACGCTTCGCTTCGCTCCGCTCAATGATTTATATATTCCCAATTACCGTTGTGCGTTTATAGCAATATATTCGAGAAATTGCCAGATTTTACAAATTTACATCTTTATAGAAAAGAAGGACAACGCATTATACTACTTTAAAGGGAAGAAATAGTCCCCTAACAGTGCCTTTTACTACTTTAAGCTATTTATAAGTTAAAGGTGTGACGCCGACGAATTAATTCACTTTACAATATGCTTTAACGAGTTATAGCTTGTGGCGGTTAATGTTCAGTTATTAAATAGCAATGCTTCCAGATGTGTTCTTTTTTGTGTGACTTAGATTTTGGTATTTCTAGTAACAGTAAATAAAGTTGAATTTTGCCAGTAGTTGGGAATTCGCATATTGAGGTGCTTAGTAGAAAGATATGTACTACATTTAATACATGTATACAAGTATGTAAGTGTATAGCACAATATGTACTATAATAATAAGTAATATATATTTTCAAAACAACTAACCAATGCAGCCAATAAATCTAAGCCAAGGTAAGAGAAAGGTGTAAAGTTGGGTAAAATATCTCGAGACCCCTTAAACTGGTAAAAATCGCCATGAGACAAACCATTTCCAAAATAAAGCAAAAACTACACAGTAAGACAGTACTTTAATAAAACAATATATTAAATGAATTGCACCACGACTGCAATAGTTAGTAGTGGTCAGAGAAGAAATATAGTGTTGTTAGGGCTGAAGTATCATTTGACGTTGGCTCTTGGAATCGTATTAGTAAGTTCCCACAATTCGTAGCATGCTATCAGCATGATATTTTGAACTGTCAACTTGAACTAAAATCATGAATTGTGAACTATTGGCGGTGACGGTGCAATTTCGGATGTGGTTATACAGTGCCGAGTTCAATAATTGTGGGTTATTGAACGTTTACCAATATTCCTAGATGCAAGATGTCCGCAAGTACTGCCGATGTGGAATTGTATAACTTTTTGCCCAAATTATGTGTGAAAACGCCAAAAAAGGGAGTTTCAACTTGAAATACTATGTTGTTTAAGCGTTATTTTGCGAACATGCAATAATATGTGTTGCCGGTAGTTTGTTCCTTACCTACCTTTGGTCTTTCACGTATACTATTTATTTAGAAAAGTTCTAGTGCACCTTTGTACAGTATGTCTTGGAAAACCGTTATTATACAAAGTCTCTTGAAGAAACCTGATTTCTGACGGATAGCTTGATAACTGGAGCTAATTTGTACTGCGCAGAGTAATAAGCAGTTTATTGACACAGTTTTGTATTTTGGGTATACAAATGAATGGAATTAAATTTTAGGTACAAACTGCATGAATTGCCATTTGACTAACTTTGACGTGGTTAGCCTTGAAACCAAGGTTCACCAACGCTTCCGCTCCACTAACGTTGCGATTTATTAAACAATCTGTGGATAATCATGAAATCATTTCACCATTTCCAACTAGTGAACTTTTAGAAGCAATCGAGATTTGTATGTGTCATCATCTAATATTTGTTGATTGACGTCTTTATGAGAAAACAGAGGCCATTGCAATGGGTTATCGTCTAGTCCAGACGTTGACCAATATATTTATGGTAAAATCGAAAACCAAATGGCTTAGCCAATACCCAGCTAACTGTAACCCTAAGCTACACCGGTCCATATAAATTATAGGTTTACAATTTTCGACAACAGTAAGCAACAAACTTCTTAAAGTTTCTAAGCAAACAAAACATCTCGATTAAGTTTACATTGGAAAATGAGCAGGGGACAATCAAATCTTGTTCTTACATATAAAAATCTCGAACTGCAACAACAGGCTTGTCGAGTCCACATATAAAAAGCCTACTTTCAATTAATTAAAGAAATAGATTCATTTGTATATCCAAAATACAAAAATGAGTTAATAAAATGCTTATTACACAACAGAATACAAATTAGCTCAAACCATTAAGCGACAAATCTGGAAATAAGTTTCGTCAAACCACTCTGTGTAATAACGGATTTTCAAATAAATACGTAGAAAGGTGCACTAGAACCTTTCTAAATAAATGGTATACGGGAACATACCAAAAATCGGTCACAAACGGACTATCGGCAACACAAAATATTGCATATTCGCAAAACAACGCCTTAACAATACAGTATGTCACGCTGAAACTCCTGTGTTTTGGGGTCTTTGGACATAAAATTTCAGCAACAAGTCACAAAATTTGCTTCGAACCATGTTACCTAATTTACAAATTCGCATTGTTTTCAAGACGAGACTTCGCCTGAAATATTTTTCCATCATAAGGACTATTCCTCAAATCCTATTTTGTATACAAATATAAATATTCTACATCATGCAGACTGCATGAGCAGTACATCCCGACAACTTGCAACTAGAAGGTCACAACGGCTAGACATAGTGCTCATAACAAACAATTATTGGACTCGGTAGTGTATAACTATATCTGGTTATGCGCCTCCAACTGTGATAGCTCACAGTTCACGATTTTAGTTCGAGTCGACATTTCAAAATATTATACTGGTGATGGCATGCTCCAAATATTGGAAAACGTACTAATACTTTTCCGAAAACCAACGTTACCTGATACCTCAGCCCTTAAAACGTTACATTTGTTCCTTAATCAATAGCTATTGCAGTTTTATTGATGTTTTATTGATTGATGTTTTATTTCCATAAATTTTATTTCCACTTTGAAAGGAAGTTCCAGAAAAATATTGCTTAGTAGGCAAAAATTTTTAGTACTACATGCCCGGAAAGAATTTATATCTCAAACCTATGGCCGCTAAATCTTTGCAAAGAAAAATCAACCGTAGTGTATTTTTCTCAATTTTAACGAACTCATCTTTCATATTTAGCATTTCTGGATAAGAGATGTTTGCATTCTCATAATTTTGTTTGTGAAACTTCATTAGGAATATTTCTACATTGCAATAGCAACACATTCCAACAGTGACCCTGTCCAAATTACGTGAATAAATGGCATATTGGACATAGGCACCCACGCACATGACCATGCTTCATCTAATATTTCATAAAGCAGATTTCAACATGTACAAAATGTCCAGACAATCCGTAAATATTGGACAAGTGTACAAAGAAAATAAGAACCTCCGTCTAACGCGATATAATCCTAGTTACAAGTAGAACAGACCTAAACGTTCATCGCCGAGTGTCAAAACGTTCTACAAACGATTAACAAATTCTCGATTATCGGTTAAAGTGGCATATCGACCAGAATAACGATATATGTAAACGGTGCCGCGACAACGCTTTAGACTAGGATGCGCAAAAACGCGCAGTCCACAAAAGCGAAAAACTAATTACGAACTAACAGATGGTTAGCTAACGTGTGGCCATCCTGACACCTCATCCGTCGCTACACGAATTCCGTTGTCTGCTCAACTGTTAAAACGACTGCTCAGCAAAATGCCAACTCAGCGTGTTTTGTGGATGCGATAATTAATTTGTTAAACCTCACAAAATACTAAAAAAAAATTTAACAAAACCTGGCTTATTTTAGATAAATTTTCTGCTGGTGGCCGTGACCGGACTCGTTATATAAACGTACCGGAGGTATCGGATTTCGTCTTGTCTTTTGTGTAGTTGTTGTAGTCGGTAATGGTGTGACTTGGGGATCGTTACCTTCTAAAACAAAATATACAAGCTGTAAGCACCTGTAGAAATTCAAATAAATAATTGGCAAATAACATATCAGTAGTAGTAAGTAATAAGATACGAAATAACGAATAGATAGACAAAGAACTACTGTGGTACCTGATTAACACCATAATATATACTTCTTTGAGATACTGCGTGAATTAATAAAAAATAAACACTAAATAAATAAATAAAAAATTACTTTAACTAACAATAAATAATATATAATAACACTTTAATATAAAATAAAAAAATTAACGCCAAAGGTTTAAATTTAATAATAATTATGTCATGCGCTGTCATTTTTTTAGTTTTAAAGAGCTATTAAATTAAACTTTTAAAATTAAAATAATTAAATTAAGCTAATTAAGTTAATAAATAAATTTAATTTTTAGTAAGCATGAATTTTTGTTTTATACATACGACTTGAATAAACAAAGCCAACAGAACGTACTGCGTAGAAAACAACTGCGTGCTTGCAAAAATTAACTATATAGTTATATCTTTTAAGTATTTGCCTAGAGTTTTTTTACGGGAACATAGCTTTTTCTAGAAACCAAGAGAATGGCGCTGGGTAGATTTTACAATAAACCGCCAAATCTTCTGCAAACGTAGAGCATCCACTTAATTTCTGCAGTATTTTGCTCTCAAAAATTATGTTAAACTTGGCAGACTTCTTATTAATTCATATACCGAAATATATATGTTTTCGAACTGACACTAATTGTGGCAGCTAATTATAAATATTGAATTTTTGGAAATCGCGCTATTTCAAGCAGATAATGCGATTGAGCAGAAGCTTCCATGAAAATCAAGGTAACGCAAATCCCTTGTCCAAAACTAGCAGTCCGAAACTCATTTCCCGGATACTATATTAAGAGGACATGTTGTTTCATAACATGTTGCTATTAAAAAATAAAATGGTAAACCGCTGCAATCACGGATCGAACCACTTCTTGCCTTTGTAACGACTCTTTTCATTTATGAAACCGTGCTCTCCAAAGTTTTCCCACGACAAAACGCTTCTGTGTTAAGCGTAAATCATTAAAATATATATGTTTACACATGATTAATTATTTTTAAAATAATGTTGAAATATAATGGATAATGTGGAAACATGCATACTAAATTTTACATAGAACTGAACGAATGCATTTATCTAATGGCAAATAGCCTTCCAAGCGAACCACTCCTATTACCACACGACAGTCTTTTTTACAATAGAATGACAATGTTCACATTATTTATACCTCGCTTGCAGTATTTTATCGCTTATTAAGTGACATTTCAATGAATTTAACTTGTGATTATTTACAAAGCGACCAAATGAACCACAACTAAGCGTACTACAGCACTACCGCAGCGGAGTAGTCAAGCAGCACGATGGTTTACATATGTTATGGCAGAACAATTTTACTTGGTAATTAAAACTAAATTTTTTATTATTGTGAAGACTACTGCAAGATGTGCCCACTAAGAGCATCAAAACTAAAAGTTGGTTTGATCTGGAGTGTCAAACTCGATAAGCTTTGAATCTTCTTGACTAAATCTAGATGCTCACACATCGATCATTTTAAATCGGCCATTCCCGAGTCATCTTTGCCTTCAATTTGGCGCCAATACTATCATGCCAAATCGGGTATATTGTGAGTTGCAGAATATTGGTACTACTCATCGTTTCACTCGGTAAATAGATGAAAATGGTAGCTCGAATAGGATCACACGGTGTTTTTTCTATTTTGCGAGCGAAATATCAAGTACCCACCATATTCTGCAGTCCCCCATAGTCCAATTTGAAGCGGCGTTCCTAGCGCCACTAAATTTCCTCCTAACTCGTTCTGGATCGGCCGATTTAAAATAATTCCATCTGGACAAGATTAAAATCAATTTGTTTAAATTGTAAAACTGATAGCCTATCAAGCTTGACCCCTAAATCAAAACAGCTTTTGATCATAACAGTCTTAGTAGACAGATGTTGGGGTATTTCTGCATTAGTGTAGGTGTTTTGGAAAACAGTGTTGGCGTCATGAAATAGACATTAGTCAGTCCAGCACCTATACAAGAAATTATAGATACTCACGGGGCATAATGCTGATAAATTAAAAAAAAAACACCACCAGACGCCGAAAGAATGTTTGCCAATTACCTGTGTTGTAAACGCAACGGTGATAATGAATTTTGATGTTGGCAAAAGACATTTCCGGAAACTGGGTGGCAACTAAACACACGCTGCCAAAATAAGAAGGTGCACAAATTGTTCACACTGATGGTAGAATAAATATAGCAATGGGAGGAAAAAATTTAACGTATATATACATATTGTACATTCCGGATGTATTAGCTTTATTGTGTTGATTTGATGCTGATGATGCAATTGCCAGTCATGATCATGACACGTCAGCATTCGCTAAATGAGACGAGTATGCAAGGTTTTCGATTGTTTTTAACTGCCTATCCAGAGCGAAAAGAAAATAAGCCTAATTATACGAGGATAGATATGTTAACCTTGAATAAATGCCCAGGTGTAGTTCTCCATAATCTTCCTTGAGATTACGGATAATACTGACTGATTAGTTCAGTAGTTGAAGCAAATTCAGGTTAAAAAATACTGTGTTCAACCTAATTTAGACGCTATTAATATCTAAATTCAGGTTAGAAACATTTAGGTTGAAACACATCATTTCAAATTTAGGTTTCTATTACCATCTGTTGCTTGATAACGATCGGTCTGATTTTATTTGGAATATTCAAGGGTTATACGTTCTTAGTTGGCATAGCTATAATGTAAATATTATATTGGATCCACCCTTTTGTGTAAAATCTCAATTTCAGGCATTTTTGTTGTTAATTCAACAAACTTACCACTAGC
>JASANE010014224.1:0-25034 GCA_030248225.1 Trileptium ribeirensis
TACTTTATATAGGCCCGATGCCTTAGATTACATGACTTTACAACAACCATATTACCATCATCATATAATTACCAGGTCATATATACTCGCTATAACACTATTGTGAAAGAAACATAAGCAACATTAATAGTGACTATAAAAATATAATTTTGGTACATCACAAGTAATGTCCATATTCTTCATTCTTCTTTTGGCACATCATGAAGAAATAAAATGTTAATGGCACATTGTTCATTATCCATATAAAGCAAATTGTCGATAATTGTTAGTATGGCAAAAGTCAAATCCGGAATATAATCACTAGTAGTTAGAAATTATTACTGCTATTAGCATGTTATCATTTATTGATGATTGTAAACGCCCCATTCAGCATTAGGCATTTCTGGTAGCACTTGATCCAGAGAGGCGAATATGCTGAAATCGTTCTGATTTATACGTTGAATCTGCTCGGGTAGATAACTAATTGGCCGTCGAAAATGTTCAGGCGCCAAATAGGGTGGAGCACCAAAGCTGGATAAGCAAGATCAATATCCCGCATGTTGACGACGCATACAATTTTCCGCACCATCGACTTGTGCTGCAAAGAAGCGATGAAATTGGCGTTGATGCTGCTGCCAGAATGGCTCTATTCGCGCACGTCGACGATTAGCAGTATTCAGCCATTGATGTCGCTCCGGATGATTATGCATTACTGGTTCCTGTAGAAGACGAATCTGAATGTCCAGTGCTTCTAATGTGCTACGAACTTTTTCCAAAGCATCACCGAGTTGTGGTCCGAATCGTTTAAGCCCAGCTCGTACTTTTCGTCGAATGCGAGAACCACACACATTTTCGGATGTTGCTCTAACGCCGCCATTTGTCGATTCAATTCGCTGAGATTGAACAGTAGTAAAATTGGGAACGGTGTGCGATGCATGACTTTGGTGATGTTTAATGTCCTTTGATAGAAATTGAATCGAATTTGACTTGCGAGCGCTTGCAGAATAACTTGGTAGATGTGATTTGCTCCCGGTTTTGTTAGCCTCGTTTAAAAATATTGAAACGCCGTGAGCCTCGCACGTTCGATTACATAAATGTAGTCAATGGTCCTGACCAGCTGTTGCAATTCGGCTACTAATTGATAGAAATGTATCCGGATCTGATTCAAGTATTTCCTTTTTCTGTCCGTACCAAGGCATTAGGTTTGTACATTGGTCGCCACTGCATTAAATGCGGTAGCAGTGGTTCATGTCATAGTTCCTCCCATGCCAGTTGTTCCGTATAATCCGATAGGCCCGTGGCATCCATAGCTGCAACCTGAGCTACATCTGTACCTGAATCTTCTTCAAATGGAAATTCCCGTATCTCTTCTTCCGGTGACGGGCAAGGCGCTGCCGTCGGAGGACCGTGGAAACTAT
This sequence comes from Trileptium ribeirensis, assembly GCA_030248225.1. NCBI lineage: Eukaryota > Metazoa > Nematoda > Enoplea > Enoplida > Thoracostomopsidae > Trileptium > Trileptium ribeirensis. The sequence continues at coordinate 1,398 of JASANE010014224.1, forward strand.
ATACGCGTCGTCGTGATCCCGATTGCGTTGCGGTTCGGGGAAACGTAACCTTTCCAAGTTGAACCTGCAACCGTGGAACCGGTTCCTGCGTAGCGAACGGTTGCGTACCTCGAGAAGCTTGTGAACTTTCGCGTATGGTCGTTCGTCGTTCCCGTTTCGCAGTTGGTTGCTGCGTTGATTCTACACGTGCAAGAATCCGCTTAGCCCGTTCCACCGGATCAGTTGTTTTTCCGACTATCATCATGTTCGGATGTGCTGGCTGTTTGCCTGAAGCTAAAGGAGCATCGTCAGCACCTTCATTTGAGGTAGAAGTCGATTCATCCTGAGACTCAGGAGAAGACTTACGTCGCCGTTTGACTTCCCTAGATCGTCTTTGCCTTTCGATTCCGATATCAGCTGAAGTTTCACCGCACTGCACCATCATGTCTGCAGTGACAGGTCGCGCTTGCAGAGTAGCAATTTGCGTTGTTTGATCCTGAATTCGCTCTCCCAGTGTTATAATGCGAGCGCGATAATGGTATACGCTTTCTTGCATGGTTTCGTTCTTGGTATAACGTTTGTCGGAACTGTTCATCCAGTCGGTTGCTTTTTGGTGCATATTGCTCGTGTTCGTACTCCATCTTCAGAGCTTGCAGGTCGAGCCAATGATCCGCTTTCAGTGATGGCTTTCCACGCAATACCTCGAGACGTGATAAATAATGCCGATCGCAATGGCCAGCCCCCGTAATAATGTACAATGTTTCGTCTTCCAGAAATTGACGCAGAACGTCCGGTATGGTGAGATAAAAAGCAATCAAATCGATGAAGACCACCAAGCCTTCCATCGTAGCCAACTGGATCGTTGCAGCAAAACCCTGCTTTACTCCTAGCCCAGTCATATTTCGGACGTTAAACCAGGAATTGGATAAGAACGGTGCCACACGTCCGTAACGCGAATGTCGTGGATAACGTGTTGCCAATGTCACTCCGATACCGAGATCATCCTGGCTTAGCAAATCCCGTGCGTTTTCATCCTTCAACCATTGTGGTACTTGGAACGCTTCACTGTCCAGACCAAAGACATTCCAACTGGACTCCCTCAGCAATGCCAATGCCATGTCCAACTGTGGTTGAGTTCGCACACAGATGACCATCCGTGCCAAACCAAGTCGACGATAAAACAATCGAGCGTACGCAATAATCTCGATTTGGCTTTTAGTGCGCTCTTTGATTGTAGCAACCACCAACTCCGGCGGTCTAGAATAATTATACGTCTATTATTATACAAATTACAGTGTCCCGTTGTTCTCTATATATATACTTTATAATCCATGACAAAATAAAATATTATTCCAAATAAACATTTCAAGTTCAATTTACATATAACATCGCTAATTTAATATATAAATTTGAAACAGCCACAATCAAAATTATAGAGATTTGACAAATTTCGTCTAAAGGTTCATTTTATAATGTTGAGGGACTCTTGAATCAAGTGACCAGTATTTGTAATATAAAATGTTCCGAATTGGCTTTAGTAATGGGGATACCCAATATCACGTATTGGATCGACCGTATTAGAAATTGAGAAGTGATATAAATAGTTACAAAATTTGCCAGCCCACACAAATTTGATAACTAGTGTTATAATACGGCTCATACAATGCTCAAATTCAAAATAGATTACACAATGCTCAATTATGTCAACTGCTTCGGCCACAATTATAGCAACTTTGAATCACGAAATTTATTAACCAGGAGTTTACCAAATATCGTTTAGCAAAACTTAAAAAGTTGTCAAAACACCGATTACGAATTAATATAGAAGTTATATCGACAAAGTTGCTACAACTGTGCTCCCACGCTGCATTCAGCACAAAACCATTGTTCTGATACCGTTGGCAATTTATTAAGCCCCATACAGTCTAAATGAAACCAATGGGGTTCGGAATGAGCCCCATCGCAAGCTACCCATTCATTTAGACGCCGTGGTTTATTTTTACCAGGTATTTTAGGTGCATTAACTTGATGACAAACCGTACAAAGGTCTCGAATCTTAGAGTTCGTAGGAATTTTACCCCGTAAATAGCCCAAGTATTGTTATATATTACCCAGGTATAATTTCACCATGTCTTTGTGGACTAGTAAATCCGGACCCCGTGGTTGATTTATTTCCCGAATTTCTAGATTATGACCATCTACCCGTTGTACTCTATACAAAGTACGAAATAAGGGTTTTAGCTTTGGATGGAATCCCCGACCACGAGCACTCTTTTCTAGCAAGAATACTAAGCTGCCCTCAGCAATGTCCACTCGATTTGCCGAAACACTCCGATCATATTGTTTGCAGTAATTCCCGTCGAAATGCGCTTGGTACCACTAACTGGGTGAACGCTACAGCACGTCGCTGATGCCGATAGCGCCAGTGTAGATGGAACAACAACTGATCTCGCAAAAAGAAATCCCCTTGGTTCCGACATAGCCACCGATAACGTTTCTTCGATAATCCTGCTACTTCACCATTGGCTAGCTTGAAAGCCCAAATTTCCTCAATCTTCGGATACAATCGCTGTTCCTGAAGGATTTCTGCTTGCGGCCACGGCCAGTCTTGATCGATAATATTGTGGCCCAAGTTTACCACATCGTGTTGAATCGGACCGCGATTATTTGCTTGTTGATCCTTTTGATCGCTAACGTCAACATCCATTGCATACGCCACCGCGTCGTCGCGTTCATAAGCTGCAGGCGAGTACGCCTTCTCGATGTCTTCCTTTGAAATTTGAAGTAAAGGTGGTCGACTCATACCATCGACATTCATCAGCTTAAGCCCTGGCATGTACTTTACCTCACAAGAATATTCTTGTAACTTGATAGTCCATCGAAAAAGTCTACATGTCAGTCCCTCTAAATTTCGACGGCCGTTCAGTATATATGCTAAACATTGAGGGTCAGTATACACTGTAACGTCTGGTTAAAGCAGAATAGGTTACCGTCACACTTCTGGACGACAGCCCGTAGAAGTTATCACTCGAGGTCGTCGTGGTATCCGAGAGGTTATTCCGACACCCGTCGTGGTAGCAAACGCGAAGATAGATGGTGCCACTGTGGAAAACATCGCCCGTTCAGTGGTTGTGGTTGATATAGTTCGTTCAACCTGGTCCTCACATTCAACAAACACACTATCTGGATCCCTATCCGATTCCATTATTGTTACTTTGTTACCTAGTATTATAAATTCACTGAAATTTTCAACACTTCGATTTTTCCAAAAATTATAACTTCTTACCAACAAGTTGCAATGGCTAAAACACAACACAATTCATTATTATACATAAATATCCTCGTCCTATCCCCTATCCCCCCCCCGGGTCCAGCCAGTGGTAGGGATACGGGCATTCTTCACTCGAGGCCTACCTGTGTCACATTACGAATTAGTAGTGCAGAAGCGAGTGCAAAAAACAATTATAGAGAAAGTTACATTTACCAACAAAAAACTTTACTAATACTTACAAAAGCGGTGGAGGCACATAATTTGGCTCCTTGAGCGCTTGCCGCAAATACCGTTGAGCATGTAACGCATGTCGTTGTCGCGTTTCAGCCTCGGTAGGGGGTCGCTCCGAATCATCCGCCGGAGTCGATGCCCGTGAGGGTTGCGCCGATTTCCCTCGCGGTGGTGTCGACGTTTTGCATCCGCTTGCGTGAACGCCGTTTAGGTGGTGTCCTATCGCCCTCGCTATAGTCGCCCTCCGACGCGTGCGTCTGATATCCGCTATAAGTGACATCCTGAGAAGTGGAAGCCATGCTGGAATTAGAAAATGTTACAACCTTGCTTTTCTTTTACAATATTTCCATGAATACCACGATATGTAAGCTCCTTCACATTAAATATTAACAACAACAGCAGATTGTCCTAACTCCATCACAGCAACGAGCAAGTCGTGCTGATAACGTGCAACAAGCAAACATAAACTTAACGATAAACAAATAACTTTTCAAGGTGCTTATTTCCAGTTAAATTACCTTTCCACTTTCCAGCACGCTTACACTCTTGAGCACCTTTACCACTTAAGATGTCCAACATCATACTCTTACCATATAACAGAATGGTTAACCATATATCCAACAAATTGGATTTTGACCTACTTTAACAAAATATGTGTAACCTAAACTTGACAATGACATGCCTCGTCATGGCCACCATGTGAGTTTATCGGCCTTCTCCGCGGTACGTTTCTTACCAAAACGTAACCGACATCTCCAATGGTGGCCAAAGGGAAAGGGGTAGAGATATAGAGCGAGTTCGAGGGTTACCCAGAAATAGAAGTAAAATCAAGAATAAGGGGAATGAAAGCCACCAAAGGGATGGACCGGTCTACCAGCGGTCGGAGATACCCTTTATCACGGGATGAGAGTTGCGCGAGTTTCCAGCGGTAGACATGTCATTGTCCCGGGCAGGGATATCAAGGTTTAGGTCAATGCTAGGTGATTAACGATGACTAAACTGAATAGGCCGTGTGAACATATATAAACCAGAGCAAACGACAGCTTAACCCATTAGAGTTGATTTCCAATTATGTTCTACAAATTAAGCAGACTTAGACCATAGATTGCATTAAAAATAAATTACCATGGGATAAAAATTGTAAGTTTGGGTAAGGATAGGATTGGTGCGTACGGCATCCTTTTAGATGCAACCTTTTAAAAATTAAGCTAAAGTTAAATTGAATTCTGGTTAGCAGGATGACATATCCGTGCTAATACTGACTGTACCCTGGCGAGTCCGGAGAACATGCCGTGGGTAATGAATTTATACTAAAAATGCTTAAATAGAACTGATGAATTTCACAATTTAACAGGAGAATTTTAACTAACGTTAGCGAATATGAGAACTTGGCCCATCAACATTTGTACCCTGGCTAGTCCGAATGACAGGCCATGGGACATTGATAAAATTCTAGAAAAGAATAATCGTGATATTGAATAAAGCTTTGCAAAAGTTTGAATTGTGAAACCGAATAATTTTAAAATATAGTTAAAAAGGTTATTGAAAAGTTTTGATGTTGGAAGGAAGGAAAAAAACAAAATTTTAATACTGCGAATTAAAACGATAATTTATTTAAAGATTTCTTATATAATTTTGTATGGTGGTACCGTGTCCGTATAGACTAGTACACCCCTAAGCCTAGAGTCCACCAGAACGTGTCCAGGAACACAGGTTCTGGATTCAATACTTATAAATTTTATGTAAAATGTTTTAGGCAAAATGTAACTACGGCGACGAGTCCGCGTAACAGTCCCGTAGTGCATAGTAAAAAGAATTTAAATGAATTTTGGCATAACTTTTAAAGAGTAAAATTTGGAAAATTATTGTGAACTTTTATCAGAGGTGAACAAGCAAAAGTAGGTTGGAACTGTATTAGTTCTGAAGGCATCCAAGCTCTATCTCAGGTCGACAAGCGGCCAGAGTTGAGATACAGACTGGAGCTATGCGGGTTTTCTCATAAAATTGTTAGCTTGTTCCGCAATACTGGAAAATTCTTTTACCCAGAACGACCAATTTATGCATAAAACAAAGATCCGGTTTTTACCTTTGGAGATCGTAATATTAAAGTCGAAAGATCGTACCAGAACGCTAAAGCTATAAATATTTACAGGTCGTCTGAAAATAGATAGAAATTAGCACATCAACATAATGAGTCTAGCAGTCCATAGCAACAAGAGCCTTCGCTAACAACTTAGCCAACGTTACCGGGTAAGTGCCAAGTGAGCAAGTGCTACTAGAATAAGGTGTGGCCCTACCACCCTAAGTATTTTACAAGAGATAGCGCCTACGTTGATGACCTGCACCATTAAACTACAAATAGATTTAAGAAAAACAAATCCATCAGCTCCTGCTGGGAAGAGAGCACACACAGCCGTCCAGTAGAAAATTTTATTGCCTGCAGTTAGCTGAAAATGTTTAAAGATTATATAGTAACATCATTAGAAAACAATGAAGAATTATAGGACAAAACTTAACAAAATCCCGGCATTATGCACCAGGTGTAACAACGATAACATATTTCCCATATATTGGAGACCTAGTGGTAACCGTGAGTTTCGCACTGCGTAACCCATTTCCTACAACAATTTTTATAACTTTTTAGATTTTAAAACAGTTTTAAGACAATAGAGTGCGATCATGCATTACAGGATACATGTACCTTAAATCGTACTACCTGAAGTGTTCGTGTGATTCATGACCCTGAAAAACTAAAGAGTTTTATGTGTTAGTGTTAAGGCACAAGTGACACAGGATTCTCCCTAAATAGAACGTGGGTGTTGGCCCATAACTGCCAAGCCCCCTAAGCGTAAAATTTCCCCGGCCTGTGCATTGGACAACCCCTAGGCGAGGCTTGCGCGAAGACATAGTTCCGACAACTATGTCCCACCCTAAGGAATGTTTGCAATGTCACAGCCTTCGACGATAGAGCAGCCCATGGTGTGGCAGCCTGGGGTCCAACGGGTGGTAAAAAGGTGCCGGAAAGGTAGAAAGACCAATCCCACCCAGAGGTTCCCGTTTAAGGAATGGGCTGCCCTTTTTCTGGTCTGCCTTATAACCCGGCTAGGGCTTACTTTGCCTAGCGCACCCGCCACCTCGGCAGGGTCCAGAAATGCAGGTAACCTCCTGCAAAGTCACTATGAGTGAGCCTAGACATACTTATATACATGTATATGTGTCTACGTAAATGTGTATAACGAGTGTGCACGGGAATGGGAGAATCATATAATACTATATACGACCGAATGGGGCTAATATGACTGTCCTAAAGCTAGGAAAGTATCACCACGAGACTCACACACCCGTTGAAAAATAAAAACAACCTATTAACTGAGAACCCATGGTAAACTAACAATATTGTAAATATTGCGTGACACTCGTAAGAGAGGTATTAAGAAAATTTTAGAAATTGTAAAAGAAGAAACAAAAATCAGAAGTATATAAAATTATCGTACATACATAACAATACCCAATAACCACACTCTCTATCGCCATCTCTACACAATACTGTTAAACACGTCGCCATAATAATAAAACTAGTTCGGTAGCTAGCGTCACACAGCAGCAATCAATATAGCTAGCTAATTTTATTTAACAACAATAATAATATATATTAGTAATAATATTTTGAAAATTTTAAGAAAATTTTTGAAGAGATTTGGGTGAGAAATAGGGTTATATAGATGTATCCTATAGGCGTTAAGTATATTTCCGAAGGGGAGTGAATGAGGGGAATCCCATTTGGTCATTTTAGAGAGTTAAGAACTCGTATGTAGTTAGGAAAAAGTCAAATATTGATGTATTTGCTTTTGGGAGAAAATAGTGAAAATTAGGGGATTCTGAACCCGATGAAAATGGAATTAAGGGGTTTCCAACACAGGGAGAAGATGAAATATAATCGGATAGTTGGGAAAAGTGGTATCCAAAAAGGGGAAAATATAAATACTTTTGTAAATTTTGTAAAAAGGTAAAAATGTTGATTTTTAGGTAAAATGGAATGTCAAATCAAGGCATAGGGGTGATGTACCCCCATATAGGAGTAAATAAGGAGTTCACCCGAGTGGAGATAAGTGTGAACGTACCCGTTATGAAATATAACCCACCCCACCGGGAGGAAATAGTGATAAAACCCAAAGAGATGTGTTATTTGAATAAAAGTAAGGAAATTTGTAAATTCCTAGATTTGGAGTCAGTTTTAAGGGATAATATGTCGAGAGGGAGTAGGAAATGAGGAATAAAATATGAAATTTGGATAGTTTTATCCCATCGGAGAGGAATATAGGAATCACCCCTGTGGGAGAATGGATATCCCCCAGGGAAGGATAATGAAAGTAGTATGATTTTAGTAATTAGATCGAAACCTATGGAATATTGTCTAGGAAGAGGGGTAAATACAAGGTTGGACCTGCCCAAAAGTTGACACTATCTATTATTTTCTCTTAGAATCGTATAAACCAAGAATTTTAAGTTTCCTACAGAAGAACATGCAACAACCGTATGTGTAGTAAAGGGAGGCGACTGGAGACAGAGCGAAAGTGTGTATTCTACGCTCCAAGCTTTGTAAGCACATTCGATTTGACGCAGTACATGCAATGGTGTATAGTGGAAGACATTTTTGCTCTGAATGTCCAAAAACCGATATATTTGATCGAAAAATAAACATTATTAGCTTCCTCAGTCTCTTTAAAGTTTCATAAAGGCAATAATACCGTCGCAATACATTAAGTTTAATGCAAAAGTTATTTTTAATGCATTTTAAATCCACTATACCTTCATTTCTTCCATCATCTGTTTTACTATATATAAATTTCGAAGACCAGGTTCCGGATCCGGTTTAAATGGACGGTTCCGGTTGCTGGTTCCGGTTCCGGTAAATTTTGGTTCCGGTTATTCCCTGGTAGCGATAGTCGGCGTTCTAGAAATCCACTTACCTATCTGCAAGTTCTAAAACAGAATACTTGTTCGTACAGGTGGTAAATCATGTCTGTTCACGAACCGCTTCTATCTCCATCCACGAAATAGTTCCTGAACAGTAATATTCAACATCACTAAAGCAAAATACAAAATTTTGATTTTGATACCAACGATTTATAAATTCTGACATTAAATGTTAATATATTTTCTAGACCAACATATACTGTGTTCGCGAACACTTGGTCAGAGTATGATGAATGGGTTACGTACACAATCCTTAACCAAAAAGGAATGTGATAAGTAATTACATTCTGGTAACTAACGCACAAAGTAGTGTTGGCGAACAACAAAACACGTGCTTCTGTTCTCGAACAGTTACGTTTAATATTTTTCTAATTAAATCAAATTAAATCTCGCATAATACAGTCGTGTTCGACAACAACAAAACTGGGTCGTCTGTGCGCGAACGGTGGCGCGTTGCATTATTCTAATTAAATTGGCTTAATTATCGCACTTGCATAACTCATTCATGTTCGCGAACAACAATCAATGCGTGCTGCGCAACCTAGTCTGCATGTTTGTTCGCTAACATGATTTGACGTCGGGTGCTATACTGTTCCCGATTGACATGTCTCATAGTAAAATTCTGTAAAAGTATGTTCAACAACAACATAATTTCATTAAAACGTTCGGTAACATTATTCAAACGCTTCGGAACTCGTGGCGCAAATGTTTTTAAACCGTTTGAAGATGAATATGGAATCGCCAAAAAATGTGCGATTACCGATTTTTTTGGTAATGACAAAAGAGTGTTGTTGCTAAGCGCATACAAAGTTTAGTCGCACATTATATACCCCATTTTAGTACCCTCCATGGAAGCAAGGTTATTTTTATCTTAACTTTCGAATTTTTTCTCTGAATGGTTTTATTTCATAGTAAAATGATAAATGCCGATGCCTCTTTTTTGTTTTTCGATTAAGGCTCTGGTTCTGGATTTATGAGGTTTGCGGTACGGGGGTATGGCGCCCCAATGATTCATCAACCCAAAATTTGAAAATTTGTTCTAACATTTTGGGCGGCTGAAAAGTTTTATTTGGGGGTTTTCGGGCATGGGAAACTCATTGCCGGTGTTGGTTTTGCTCTGTGACCCATGGGTTGGGGGTTTTGGCACACCCAATGTTCGGGGTCAGAGAGCAAAATAAAGGTTTTTACCTCATTTTAGTACCCTTCACGGAAGCAAAATTATTTTATCTTAATTTTCGAATTTTTTTCTCTGTTTGGTTTTCTTTCAAAGTAAAATGATGAATGCCGATGCCTCTTTTTGTTTTTCGATTACGACATCGGTTCATGGGGGTTGAGGTATGTCACCCTCGTGGTTCCTCGACGCAAAATTCGAAAATTTGTCCTGACGTTCTGGGCCTCTGAAGAGCTTTATTTGGGGGTTTTGGGGAATGGCAAACTCATTGCTGGTGTTGATTTTGCTCTGCGATCCATGGTTCTATGGATACTGGGGTGTGACGCCCCAATGGTTCCTCGACCATAAATTTGACAATTTGTTCAACGTCTTGGACGGCTGAAAAGTTTTACCTGTGGGTTTTCGGGCATGGGAAACTTATTGTCGGTGCTGGTTCGCTGCGACACATGGGTACTAGGGTACGATGCCCAATGGTTCGGGGTCACACGTAAAATCAGGGTTTTCAGCCCATTTTAATACCCTTCACGGAAGCAAGGTTATTTTTATCTTAACTTTCGAATTTTTTCTCTGGTTGGTTTTATTTCATAGTAAAATGGTCGATGTCCTTTTTTGTTTTTGATTACGGCACCGGTTCATGGGGTTTGAGGTATGGCACCCCCTTGGTTCCTCGACCCAAAATTCGAAAATTTGTTTTGACGTCCTTGGCGGCTGAATAGTTTTACTTCGGTGGTTTCGGGCATGGCAAACTCATTGCTGGTGTTGATTTTGCGCTGCGATCCATAGTTTTGTGGATACGGGGGTATGGTACACCCAGGGTTTATCGCTCCTAATTTTAGTGTTACGCCCTTAAGGCTGATAGATTGCATTTGGGGGGGAGGGCTGGAAAACTCATTGCAGGCGTTAGTTTTGTTCTAACTTGTGCTGTATTGTGTGTTATCCACATATAGCATATCGACATATGCTATCGAGAGCTGATTGTCTGTACACGCAAAAGGCGTAAGTGTACCTATGCTTCACTACGTTCTGCAATCTCGATAGAGTGACTAGTTACCTAGTAAGTGGGTTTACATGGTTGTTTTGGTTTTGGTGGATAGGTCTTGTGAAAGGAGTCGAACGGTGCCTCATTTAACTGGATTCGATCACGGGTTCCTGAGACACCGGAAAGCCATGGAATTCTAACAGATCTATCTTGACTTATCCAAGATATCTTGGGTTATAAAGCGGTCATTTTGGCTCATTTTTAGCAAAAACCGAGACTTAGAATTTTTTCTAAATCTAGTAATTTTTTGTTTTTGAATTATTTTTAGCTTAACTAAGGCTTGCCTTAGAAACAATATTATATATTCTAAAGTTATAATGCCGAACTACTCTTCTATTGAATATGGCTATTCGCGTTTCTTAGTTCTTGGGCCCGAATTTGGGTCATTGTGCACGATTATGCATTTTAAAAAAGATTTGTATATATTATTGTCGGTATTATTAATGGACTAGGTATTCAGAACTTTCAGAATATATACATGTGTAGTTATTTATCCTAATCTATATATGACGGATTAAATGCGGCGCTATTCTCGTTCAATTTCCCGGTCCCGTTCCCGTTCGTCGCCCAGTCGATCAAGATCTCGCTCACGGTCGCGCAGACGTCGTACAAGGTGAGTTGTCGACATCAAATACATAGGCCAAAGTGTGATCTGGAATTTTAATCGATAACGAACTCGTGTAGCTCAGGTCACAGACTTTTTGTTTTTATATTCGGCAACCGGAAATTATATAGTTTGAATGCTAACACAAGAGTAGGTATATACGTCTGTGTGAAATTTTTTTGAAATACAACCAAATTAATTGAAATATTCTGAACGTAGTGGAGATTGTGTGTTGCAGGGGTGAAATGTTAACTTCCGTATGTGTATGTGTGATCAGCCATAACTCGGAAACTACTTAACCGATTTTCACGATCTTGGGCTCATTCGAACCGGCATGGTCGATTTACCTGTATATCCCCGAGCGTTTCTTCATTTGGGGTCTGGTTCCGGTGCCAGGGGTCAAAATGTGGGTTTTTGCCCCCTCCTTTGTACCCTTCACGGAAGCAAAGTTATTTTTACCTTAACTTTTGAATTTTTTGTCTGGTTGATTTTATTTCATAGTAAAATGATAAATGCCGATGCGCGTTTTTTGTTTTTCGATTACGGCTCCAGTTCTGGAGTTGTGGGGTTTAAGGTGCGATGGTGTGGCGCTACCATGGTTCCTCGAACAAAAATTTTCTGACGTAGACGGCTGAAAAGTTTTACTTGGGGGTTTTCGGGTATGAGAAACTCATTGGCTGCGACCTATGGTTCTATGGGTACGGGGGTATGGTACCCCATGGTATGATAGATACCGATGCCTCTTTTTTCGATTACGGCTCCGGTTCTAGAGTTTGGGGTTTGAGGTATGGCACCCTCATGGTTCCTCGACCAAATATTAGAAAATTTGTTCTGCCGTCCTGGGCGACTGAAAAGTTTCACCGGGGGGTGTTCGGGTACGGGAAGCTCTTTGCTGGTATTGATTTTACTTTGCGACCCATGGGTACGCGGGTATGGCGCCCTTTTGGTTCGGGGCCAGATGTCAAAATGAGGGTTTTTACCCTATTTTAGTACCCTTCACGGAAGCAAGGTTATTTTTATCTTAACATTCTAATTTCTTGCTCTGGTTGGCTTTATTTCATATTATAATGATAATTGCCGATGCCTCTTTTTTGTTTTTGATTAAGGTTCCGGTTTTGGAGTTATGAGGTTTGAGCAGGGAATAACCGGAACCGGAACCTGGTCTTCGAAATTTATATATGGTAAAACAGATGAAGGAAGAAATGAAGGTATAGTGAATTTAAAATGCTTTAAAAATAACTTTTACATTAAACTTAAAGTATTGCAATGGTATTATTGCCTTTCTCAAACTTCAAAGAGACTGAGCGAGCTAATAATGTTTGTTTAGCGATCAAATATGTCGGTTTTTAGACATTCAGAGCCAAAAATGTCTTCCACTATACACCATTGCGTATACTGCGTCAAATCGAATATGCTTACAAAGCTTGAAGCGTACAATACACACTTTCGCTCTGTCTCCAGTCGCCTCCCTTTACTACACATACGTTTGTTGCATGTTCTTCTGTAGGAAGCTTAAAATTATTGGTTTATATGATTCTAGGAGAAAATAATAGGTAGAAGGTAACAACAGCAACATCAGCAGCGTCGTCGATAGCAACAATGGTGGTACCCCTTGTGGGTGGGGCTACTGGGTCGGGTATCAGTGAAAAGATGAGAACTGTGACTCTGACTGGACAGCCTGCTGTATCCGATGAATCGGGGGTGGGGGCCACGTCCGGACTTGTGTCGGACACGCCTGCTGTACCCGGTTCATCGGGGGGGGGCTTGTCCTGATGACCAGAACACTTGGACTGTTGTCGAAAGGACACGTAAATATGTGTCCAAGAAAATGAGAGACTTTTCCGAAAAAGGAACGACTACGGTCGACAAAAAGAATTCTAAAGGAAAGACTCCTGCGCAGAAAGGGCATGGCCAGTCTGGCGCAGCTAAAAAGCAAGCCCGAAAAAGAACGGTGCACCATGAAGGCAGTACGCCTGAAACGGCACAAAAACAGCCAAAGAAGGATGTTAAGCAACAAACATCTAAAGTTGGCTCGTATAGGAAGGCTGCGGCTAGTGCCTTAGACGCTGTGATTGTGGACAAGGCCAATCCGATGAAGCCCATGACAGATGAGGAAATAGATGAACTATCTGCACGTTTGATAGAAAAGATAGAGGAAGCATCAAATGCCAGAGACCTTGACTTTGAGGACTCTGGCTTTACTAGAGGTTTTTACAGGGTTACCTGTAACAACGAAGCAACTCTTCAATTTCTGAAAAATGTCATTGAAGACTGGAATAGGATGCCTGAGTGTCCACATAAGCAGGTTCTTCTCAGTTCTGAGGTTGATCTTGTTAAGATCGCTACCTTCATCCCCACTTCGGGACGAAGACTACCTCCTGAGGACCCGGAAGAGGTGAAACGAAAGATTGATATTCGCAACTCAGTTGATTTAAGGGTCCCCGAATGGGGCCCTTATTTTGCTAGACAAAGAGAACACGGACGGATATTTGGCTTCAGGGTTCTACCTGAAATCCGTGATCTCATTATACAGAAAGGTGGAAGACTGAGATATGAGATGACTTATATCCAGTTCTTCGATCCAGATCTTCATAGACCTTTGGGGCAGGCTCCAGCGGGTTCGGCACTTGAGCCGGACATACTCCAAGAACCTGGCCCCAGCAACCAGTAAATTAAAAAGTTAGTCAAGATAGTCACTGAAAAACTATCAAAATGAATTTATAAATGACTTTGACAGTCTTTCAGATTAATTGTCAGCATTCAAGAACAGGCCACATAGAATTAGAAAAGAGAATTAATAAGCTTTCAGGACAGTTTATAGTGCTGATTCAGGAGCCCTGCCTTACGGGGGGGAAGCCCACGCCAGTACGTTGCAATGGTAGGTTAGTCTATGATCAGACTTGTACAGGTAACAGGACTTGCATTTGTACTTCTGCTGGACTTAGTGTTAGTACTATATTACACTTGACAAATAGGGACTGTACGGTTGTCAGGATACGGGGACGTGCATTTGATTTGGATACTTATAGTGAGTGGCTGATGGCATCCTTATATCTGCCTTATGACGCGACTGAGAGGTTGCCAGGTAATGACTTGACTAGACTAGTTGATTTTTCAGGTAATAGTAATTTACAGATTGTAATTGGGTGTGATGTTAATGCTCACAACAGAGTTTGGGGTAGCACAAATGACAACAGAAGAGGGACTGACTTAGCAGAATTTTTATTGACAACGGACTTATGTGTGGTGAACAAGGGATGTTCCCCCACGTTCGTCATTAGGAATAGGCGGGAGGTGATTGATGTCACATTAGCCAGCAGTTGTTTAGAAAGACATATTAAGCAGTGGCATGTGATACAGGATTATTCGGGATCAGACCATAAGTTTATAGAATTCAGTATGGACTTCGGCATTGATTATGTTGAGAAGAAATTGAATGTTAGACGTATTGATAGGATGCGATTTTATGACATTCTGAGAGAAAATTTAGCTGAGTTGAACAGTATCAATATTGATAATTGTGAACAGCTGGATTTGGCGGTTGGTATGCTAACAAGCGCTCTAAATATGGCTGCGGAAAGTAGCTGTCCCTCTATGGGCGCGCGTAATTATAAGAATTGTTGGTGGAATGATGAATTAGCTAGACTTCGGAGAAAGGTAAAGAAAATGTATAGGATGGCAATGAGTCATGGTGATGACAGATCTTGGAATAGATACCACTCCCTTCAGGCAAAATTCAAAAAGCTTGTTAGAAAGAGAAAACGGCTCTCGTGGAGATCTTTTTGCGATTCAATTCATAAAACTCCCGTGTGCAATAGGCTTCACAAGATATTTGGCAGGATAAATCGGACGATTCTGGGCCAGCTTAGGTATCCTAACGGCTCTTATACAGAATGTGATAGAGATATTTTAAAGCTACTCCTTGAGGTTCATGTTCCATGTTCCACTCCCTCTGAGGATGAAACTGGACGACATGACTTGGGGAGACTGGTAAGGATACCCAATATAGAGACTTACATCAACGAGGTGGTTGATTTAGAGAAGATTAAGTGGGCTTTAGGACGTCATGGAGATTTCAAATCTCCTGGACCTGATGGTATTTATCCAGTCTTCCTTAAATCAGGAGGCTTAGCAATACTTTTGGCGTTGGAAAGGATTTTTAAGGCCAGCCTTAGATTTAACTATATTCCAGTTCTTTGGAGACAGACCAAAATCATCTTTATCCCAAAGCCGGGTAAAGATGACTATACTGAGCCTAAGGCATTTAGACCCATTAATTTGTCATCCTTTGTTTTGAAGACTCTTGAGAGATTGGTGTCAGACTATATAATACATGACATCTTGAGTAAGTCCAAATTACATGATAATCAACATGCCTATCGTGAAGGAAGGAGTACCATATCTGCCCTTCAGAATACTACGGCATGGATCGAACAGGAAATGGTTTCTGGCAAATTTATTCTTGCGGTGTTCCTAGACATTACTGGAGCTTTTGACTGCACAAAATTTGAGTTCATTCTAAAAAGTATGGATGAATTTGGTATTCCAAATTTCATCAAAACCTGGATTCATAAATTATTGAGGATGAGAGTTATTGTAGCTGAAAAGGGACAAGCCAGACTGGCGGTCAGAGCGAACAGGGGATTTCCGCAAGGAGGTGTTCTTTCCCCCGTGCTCTGGTGTCTAGTGGTAAATGATATTATTAACAGACTTAATGTTAACAGGGTGTTGTGCGTAGGATATTCTGATGATCTAGTCCTTCTGACATCTTCAAAATGTCTAAGTACTACTTGCAACAGACTTCAGCGGTCTCTGGATGAGCTTCATGCGTGGTGCTGTCCTAGAGGCCTTTCTGTTAATGCAGAGAAGTGTAAGGGTGTAATTTTTACAAGGAAAAGAAGGTTGGACGGCCTAACGGATATTCGCATTGGAGGCGCAGTTATTCCGTTCGGTGATAAGGTTAAATATCTTGGCCTATGGTTAGACCATCGTCTAACTTGGAAGACTCATATTGAAGAAGCACGGCTTAAGTCCTTTAGAATTCTCTTTGCTCTTAAGAGGTTCATTGGAAGTAACTGGGGTCTTCGTCCTCAAGTTATATACTTCCTTTATAGAACAGTTGTTCTCCCAACACTCCTTTATGGGGTAATTTGTTGGTGGCATAGGATTGAACTGGTTACTTATCGAAAAATGTTAGAAAAGGTTCAAGCCATGACTTGTCGTATGATAACTGGAGCTTTTAGATCTACTCCGGTGCGCGGCATTGAGACAATTTTATGTATACCGCCTATTGATATCTTAATCAAAGAAAGTGCGGTTAAAGAATATATAAGGCTTAAGAACCTAGGCCTTTGGCAAAGGAATCATGCATTGGGCTCATCTGCTCATATGCATATGTTGACTAAGAATGTTGGAGGTTTATTGAACCTACCATGTGATATTATTAGCTCTATAAGACATAAACAGAATTGGAGTTGTAATGACTGGGCTGATGTTAGGCAAGATGACTTTGACTTGCTATGTTATACGGATGGTTCGGTCACTGAGAATGGTCTCAGGCGATGTGGTGCAGGTATATATATACCGGGTAAAGTAAGGGAATCATTCCCCCTGGGTAGCTTGACTACTGTCTTTCAGGCAGAGGTGCTGGCCATCGAAAGATGTGCCATGATAACACATGGTTTTAGACTTAAGAATAAAAAGATAGGTATTTTTAGTGATAGTAAAGCTGCGGTGTTGGCTCTCGGGAAAAGGCAGGTTAAATCACTATGCACCCTTGGGTGTGTGAAGTGGCTTAACAGACTAGGTCGAAACAATACGGTGACTCTGGGCTGGGTAAAAGGGCATTCCGGAGTATTAGGTAATGAAATAGCTGACGAATTAGCTAGGCACGGGTCTAATATTAAGACTCTAGGACAGGAACCTCATGTACCTATTAGCGTTACTGTAATTAAAACGTGGCTGGAGGAAAGGTCATTTATAGAACATAGTAGGAGATGGACTAATTATACTGATTGTAGACAGACTAGAGTTTTCTTTGATAAACCTAATAAATTTAGATCAAAATTCCTTTGGAAACTGAATAAAGACCGTATGAGAATAGCCATACAATTTTTGACAGGACATGGGACTTTCAATTCCCACTTATGCAGAATAGGTTTACTGGATAACAACTTGTGCACATTCTGCGGAACTGAGCCGGAGACTGCTCAACATTTGACAATGAACTGCTTAGCCTTGAGGGATTTACGAAAGACATTCTTCGGCACTGAGACTTTGGATCAAGAGGATGGACATAAATTGAGTTTATCTAGAATTGTTGGGTTTGCGAAGTGTATTATGGAATAGAACTTTACTAGGACTTGGGGTGCTGAAAAGGGCCTTTTTGGCCTACTCAGGTTTCTTTTATACCCCATCTAAACTCTTATCTATCTATCTATCTAATCTTCTGATCAGTGCTTAGAGACACTGTTTAGGCTAGCGTTGGACACACAGTGCCCGTCAGTTAGATCATAATGATGATAACTTTCTAATCAGAATGGTATAAATGAGACACACTGTGATGCTGCTCGCACAGTTTCAATAAATACAGTGCATTGCCAAGAAAGCAGTTTCTAGCTGCGCTGCAGATAACGTTAGTTTACTTCAATTTAGACTGATTTACCAAGGTTACAAGCGCACTGGCGGGTGCTTGATGCAATTTATGTTAGCCAAGCATACCCTAAGTACTTTTGTGTAAGCCATACTCTGTTACCGAGTTGGACCGGTTTAATTCAAACGTATCCCACAGACTTCTGGATATGTAAAATAGCTGCTAAAGCATCGACCTGGCTTTGATTTAACATACTCCTGCAGGTTATTATGAAAAATTCCTGCTCTATTATGTGCCCTACTTACGTTTCACACGGCTAATTGGTTAGTTAATCTTTTCTTTTGCTTGGTTGTATTGGAGCTTGATCATTGTATAATATATATTACATATGTTTGGATTACAGGATGAAGCAAAAACGTGGAAAATTTCAAACAAAATTTTTAAACCGGAATTCCGGTTCCGGTATTGTTTTTGCCCTTTGCCGGAACCGCAACCGGAACACGATTTTCGCCGGAACCGGAATTCCGGTTACTCCCTGGGTTTGAGGTATATCACCCTCATGGTTCCTTGACCTAAAATTAGAAAATTTGTTCTGACGTCCTGGGCGGCTGAAAAGTTTCTGTATGGGGTTTTCGGGGATGGGAAACTCATTGCCGGTGTTGGTTTTAGTCTTAGACCCATGGTTCCATGGGTACGCGGGTATGGCGACCATTTGGTTCGGGGTCAGAGGTCAAAAAGGGTTTTTTACCTTATTTTAGTATCCTTCACGGAAGCAAGGTTATTTTTAGCTTAACATTCGAATTTCTCTGGTTGGTTTTATTTCATATTAAAATGATAAATGTAGATGCCTCTTTTTTTTGTTTTTGATTAAGGCTCCGGTTTTGGAGTTATGAGGTTTGAGGTATGGTACCCCATGGTATGATAAATACCGATGCCTCTTTTTTTGATTACGGCTCCGGTTCTAGAGTTTGGGGTTTGAGGTATGGCACCCTCATGGTTCCTCGACCAAAAATTAGAAAATTTGTTCTGCCTTCCTAGGCGACTGAAAAATTTCACCAATGGGTTTTCGGGTATGGGAAGCTCTTTGCTGGTGTTAGTTTTACTCTGCGACCCATGGCTCGATAGGTACGCTGGTATTGCGCCCCTTTGGTTCGGGGTCAAAGGTCAAAATGAGGGTTTTAGTATCTTTCACGGATACAAGATTATTTTTATTTTAACATTCGAATTTCTTTCTCTTTTAGTTTTATTTCATAGTAAAGTGATAAATGCCGATGTCACTTTTTTGTTTTTCGATTAAGACTCCGGTTCTAGAGTTATGGGGTTTGAGGTATGGCACCCTCATAATTCCTCGACCCAAAATTTGAAAATTTGTTCTGACGTCCTGGGCGGCTGAAAAGTTTCACATGAGGGTCTTCGGGCGTGGGAAATTCATTGCCGGTGTTGATTTTGGTCTGTGATCTCTGGTTCTATGGGTATATATATACGGGAATGTATGGCACCACCATGGTTCATCGACTCAAAATTCCTAATTTTACTGTTACTTTCTGGTAGGCTGATAGCTTGTATTTGGTGGTTTTGGGGCATTGGAAACTTATTGCCGGTGTTAGTTTTGTTCCAACTTGTACGGTATTGTGTGATATCCATATATAGCATATCGACGTATCCTATGGAGAGCTAAGTGGCTGTGCACGCAAAAGGCGTAGGTATACCTATGCTTCACTACGTTCTGCAATCTCGATAGAGTTACTAGTGATATGGGCAGTATTATATCAAGGTGTTGCTTGATTAGCCACTTACTACTGTATACCTGTGGTTGCAGGACGGAAATCCCATCTTACTTTTCGTATTCTGATACCTTCTTAATAATATTTGAATGTGTTTAACGATATTTTGATTTCGGAATTTTAACCCACAACTTAATCGTTTCACTGTTACTTATATTTGGGGTTTCGTTATATATTGTTGCATGTTGTTACAGATCAAGATCGCGTTCATTATCGTTCGAAGGATGTCGTGTTCATGTTGGTGATATTGGTAAGCGCTCCGAAATAGTTCCAAGACGTTTCCTGTAATTAGCGTATTGCACAAGTATTCTAGCATATTGCAATCCTAATCGATTATTCGTCAACGTTTTAAAATTTATTTTGGATCATTTTTGTAACATGACATTAATATGTTTATTCTAAATTTTACACAATATGGCTACCGGAGTTGTATGTTTTGTTTCATGGTTGCCTGATCATTATCAAATATAATGCAGGCTTTATTCATCTGATATTATATTTTACACTGGTGCGAACTGGGGATTGCGCGATATTTTTGTGTGAATTGCTATTGTGTAAGATAGTTGAATTCGAGTGGAACGAGAATATTCAATTTTGGCTCTTGAGGGGGGTTGAGGAGGTCCTGTCTGTGTGTGTCGCACCTGGATCTCGATAACGGTTGGGCGGATTTTGATGCAAGATAGCACATTCGAACCGCAATGGTCGATTTAGGTGTAGTGACGGAGCCCGATTTTTGAATTTTTTCCCGCGGGAAAAGTTATGGGGCAAAATGACGTCATTTTGGCCCATTTTTCGGGCACCCCCTCCAGTTTTTGCGACTTTTCTCAATAAGTAAACGAGTTATCCGCAAACTAATAGGCCTATTCCATGTAGCTTTACCAGGGCTTTCCAATGATATATAATAAGTTTTCAACTACTTCCAAATCTGGAGTCTATAAGCTTATAATTGGCCTAAAATTTCATATTTGGTGAAAAGTCGTGGGAAATGCACCTAAATATGTGTTTTTTGTTGCTTTTAGTATCTTATATGGGGTTTTCTTGGCAGATAAACTCATGGCAAGTGTTAAAAATATTGTTGGGCAAATATTTTTTACACTTCTGCTTCATACTTGGCATAAAAATGACATTTTCGAAATTTTTGGTGACAAGTCGTGGGAAAAGCACCTGAATGTGTGTTTATTGTTGGCTTTAGTGTCGGATATGGGGTTTTCTGGGCCGACAAGCTCATTGCGAGTGTCAATAATATTGTGTGGCAAATGTTTTTCACACTTCTGCTTCGGGGGTTGTTCTCACCACTCGAATTCTGGTTCGCAAGCGAGTTTCACTTCTCAAGTGTCGGTTTGAATTCTTGAACGTTCTTTTCACGATCAATTTAGGGTTTTATTGAATTATTAAATTGTTAGTTGATTGTTTTTGTAAAAGTTGTATGACGTTTTGTCTACTGCATACCTTGGCTATCAAAAGAGGCGGGCGTAACTATGACTCATCACTCACGGTTTATATAATGCTGCACCTGCGTACTGTGTGTAGGCTTTGTTTGTGTGTGCTTTCTACAACAGACTTCAGGGGATTGTTGTCACCACTCGTATTCTGGCTCGCAAGCGAGCTTCACTAGTTTAGTGAGACATAGGTTAACCTACAAATAATATCTTTTTGAAACGAAGCGAGCGGAGTTTCGCCTGAGTGCACTAGGCTAGGTGGAAATCGTGAAAATTCCTTGTTTTTTTGGCTGTCGCTGTTATTCATAACTCATTTTCGGATGGCCGGATTTCGATATATAACATTTTTAGAAGAAGTGATGATAGGATCTTTTGCTGAACGCGAACAACTCAGACTCCATCTTCTGGGGCATAAATGAAGTTTTTAAAGGTTATTTGTGGAACCACTCCCTGTGCCGCTATGGGCTCGAATACGGGTCGTCCCCTTTGCCAGAAATACCAATTCTTCAAATTTCTGAATATTATTGCGTATTTTGCATTACAATGAGTACCTATTGGGCAGGGAATAACCGGAACCGTCCATTTAAAAAACCGGATCCGGAACCTGGTCTTCGAAACTTATATATAGTACTGAGCTCTCCAAATTGGGGGGGTTGGGGCCCCCTGGCATTTTTCAGATCCCCCTGGTTCAAAACAGGTCCCCAAATGTTCGTGCCTCCTGGCAAAATTTTCAGCGAATGGAGAGCCCAGTAGTAAAACAGATGAAAGAAGAAATGAAGATATATAGTGGATTTAAAATGTATTGAAAATAACTGAGATATTATTGCCTTTCTGAAACTTTAGAGACTGAGGAAGCTAATGATTTTATTTATTGATCAATATGTCGGTTTTTGGATACCCAGAGCAAAAAAATGCCTTCCACTATACACCCTTGTGAATACTGCGTCAAATTGAATGTGCTTACAACGCATAGAGCGTAGAATAAACACTTTAGTTCTGTCTCCAGTCGACTCCCTTTACTACACATACGTTTGTTACATGTTGTTCTGTAAGAAACCGGAAATCATTGGTTTATGTTGCCAAGAAAGAATTTAATGGCTGCGTTGCAGATAACGTTACTTTTCTTTAATGTAGACTTATTTACAAAGTTTACAAGCGCACTGACTTGCCGGTGCTTGACGCAATTTATGTCAGCCAAGCTTACGCTAAGTTCTGCGTAATCCATACTCCTGTAACGAAGTTGGAAGGTTTAATTCGAACATACCACTCAGACTTCAGAATGTGTAAAATAGCTGCTACAAGCATCGACCGGGTTTTGTTAACAAACTCCTGCAGGTGAAGATGAAAAATTCCTACTGAAATTATGTGCCCTGCTTAAGTTTCACACTGCAAATTGCTGAGTTAATCTTTTCTTTTGCTTGGTTGTATTGGAACTTGATCATTGTATACATATACATTACATATGTTTGGACCACAGAAGAAGCAAAAATGTGGAAAAATTCAAACAAAATTAAACCGGAATTCTGGTTCCGGTATGGTTTTTGCTATTTGCCGGAACAGCAACCGGAACACCATTTTAGTCGGAACCGGAATTCTGGTTACTCCCTGCTGTTAGACTATCAAGAAGGGGGATACGATGCTTTTGCTATCTAGGGTCCAACTTGACTATATTGTACGTTTTCATGGATGGTGTTTCGAGCGTTGTAAGGTGGACAAATTCGATTTCCAAAATACTGTGCGTTTTGTTTTATTTGTTTATTGAAACGTAGCGAGCGGAGTTTTCACTGAGGACGCAAGGAGAAAATCGTGACAATTTCTTTTTGCCCATTTTGTTATTCATAACTCATTTTGGGATCGACTGATGTCGACAAATTTTCGTTTGATAGCAAAAGTGACGAGATTGTGCCCTTTAGTTGAACGGAACTGCCCCATGTTTAGGGTCAAAACGGCAAACGGTTCTTTGCCAAACCTGGCCATATGAGTACCAGGTTTTCGCGGCCCATATCTCGCGACACAGGCTTCGCATCGAAAAAGGGAACCCGCAGAATCTCATCATCGGTATCTACAACATTTGTGACCTAGACTTTGATATGAGACAACTCCTTGGGCCGCGGTGGGTCTGAAAATGTTTCTTTGAGTGTTTGCCAGAGATAGCGATTTTTAATTTTTTTTGTATGTCATCTCGTGTTTTTAGATTACAATGATTAGGTTACCAAGCACGCTGGATACGAAGGGTTTGTTATCTAGACTATAACTTGACTATATTATACTATTTTACGGTAGACGAACCCGGTTTTAGAAATATATTTAATATATAGGTATTTCATTAGGCTGAATACGATGATTTGCACAGCTAGTATCAGCGATGCATATTTCACGGGTTTAGGGTCAACGAACCCCATTTCCAGAATATAATCTGTCTTAACTTGTTTGGTTAAGTATTGTGTACAAGTTACAAAGAATTGTGTATATAAGTTTTCCGATAGGCTGAATACGATGGTTTGGTTTAGAGATTACCACAAATACTTAATGCATTGTCGGTTGTTTTAG
>JASANE010014225.1:0-35935 GCA_030248225.1 Trileptium ribeirensis
CACCTGCAGAATAACATCCAGCAAACGTATGTCACGATATCACAGTTTGTCTGGGTTATAGCATCTCATTAGAAAATCATCGTCATCTGGCTAACTTTCACTGGTTCACTATTGATAAATTGAACAATATCTTTCGAAGTTCAGAAAATTTTTCAATACTGAATGCCAAATTTTTTCGGCTGAAAAGCTCATTTTTCCATAGCAATGTGCTTATCGCACAGCGCTAATTATAACACCACTACCAACAAAGCATATAGCACCGTGTTATGCAGGAAAGCATAGTGCATTTTTCCACCACAGTAACATACTAAAGCATTTTATTATAAGCACAGTAAATTATTTCAAACCATGACAACTGCCGTGAAACGTTTTTCGCTTTTAGCAATATCTTAATTTCATTTATGGTAGTAGCGCATTTTTCACCAGCGAACCTGTTTAACACAGTACACTATCCACAGTACCCTCCGGCCCAATAACGTATTTGTCAGGTTGTGTTTTTCCATGTCGTTAAAGGGCATTTTTTCCTTCTAGCAAATAATGTACATCTGTGAAACCATGACCTAAAAACTGTAATAATTTTGTTGCGGAATTGGTTAATTGGTTAACCCTAAAGTTCGAGCTTTAGTAAACGTTACGAAAAAGTAAGCTTTTTACTATTTCTGAAATAATGAAACCGTTCCAATGTCGTAAAAAGAAACCGACACGGTGGCGCATTATTTGTTATTCCTTGATGAAAATCAGTAATAACTTAAGCAACAGAAATAAGATTATACATGTTTTCATTAATTCTTCATGCTGTAGATTACGGATAATTAAGCTAAAGTAATCAGTAGGTTGAAAGTTGCTTGCTGCCAATTTTTTCGATTTCGTGACTGGCAACAGCTGTATAATTTTTATATTACAGTGTTCAATCCAAGCTTATCACCCAATCGTTTGACGGTATGTTGAGAAATATGGGCGCTATTTACAAGTATTAAAATAGTTACCACTGAAATATTCGTGGCTGAAGAAGATAGCCGTCGATAAAAAGTAACCACATTGCGTATGGCCATAGCACGCCAAATCCACCAAAACAACTACATCCAAGTATTTTGTAAGAATATATACATAAAGGGACTCTGAGATTTTGTAGAAGCCTTAGAATTAAGAACATCAGCATAAATTTAACCAGTTGTGTTTATGGGAATATCGGGTATTTAATGGTGTTAGCTATATAATTTCGTGGTTAATTACGCATTGCAGGATGTGTTTTACTCGTGCGACAGTAGTTTGGATTTCATCACTTCTGGCGCTCTGTACTCCATTTACAGTTTGTGTACACTTTTGATTTGGCTAATACCATTGAGCGCTACTTACTCACTTTACCAAAGCGGTGCATAAAACATTTGTTTTCATTATGTCAGTGACAGTGAAAATTAAAGAGCGGCGTAAGGGGTTTATTTGGTTATCTTGTTTTTAATATTTTAGTGTGTAAAAACAGCTTTAACATGGTTATATATAGAGCAGAAGCACTGGACAATAAGTCCGAAGGGGCTCAGCGTTTTGCTCGTTTTGATATTTAGTGGTTGAAATGACGAAGGGAATTGTTATGATTAAAAACAGTATTTACAACAAACAGTAAAATTGAACAAATATATTTTAAGCCTGATTTTTACAAATAAAACAGAATATTGTTTTCACAGGTCAGAGGGTTCCATTTTCTAACTCATGTTAAAGAAATTTTTTCTAACTTGTTTTTACTGTTTTTCTAGAATGCTATAAACACAGTGAGACGATTTCGAAACAATTAACGGCCCATGTCAACTTTAGGGGCCTTACGTTATAACGTTAGAAAAAAGAACAGCTTAGAGAGGGGGGTTCGGGGGGCGGTAACCCCCCGACTTAGGCTTAGGCTTAGTGTATGTTTTATATAAGGACCAAAGCTTAGGCTAAGACTAAGGCTTAGGGTTAGTATATCGAGGAGGGCATGGCACGCATTATACTTCAGCCCCTAAAGTTTACATTGGTTCAATTAACTATAGGCAGTAATTCACAAAATGAATGAAGTAGCCAGTTTTAACAGATCTAAATCGCACTTAGTACATATAACTGTTTTATCGTGTACTAAGAGCTTTAACATACTTATATAAAGAGCAGAAACGTTATACAATTAATCAAAATAGGTTTTTCGTTTTAAGAGGAATAAGAAAGGACATGAGCGAAAACTTTGTATAGTGACATGTAAGAGGTTCTTTGTTTTGCTTGTTTTCGATATTTTAATGGTTGAAATAGCAAAAGGCATTAACATCACGTTTGTGCCAAATCCAACATCAACAATCGGGAACAACAAACATCCGGAATAATCATGAATTTGCACAAACGTGATGCTAATTCATTGATGTGACATTCTAGCAAAAGTCATTATTATAACAAATACATAAGTTCTATGGTGAATCTAAATATAGCTTTCAAGGATTTAACAATCTGTTGTTTCTATTTTAATTTTTCGATTTGGGAATTTTTCATAATGTTATATCTCCACAAGGTAAACTCAAAGATTTTTAGCGCCGCAAGGGGGATTAGCTAATTTTTTCTGGCAGGAAAATATCTGGCATGGGGGCTGCCCTCGTGATAAGATAAGAATTAATTTGGAAGCACGTGTTGGAGACCAAAATACATGACACATCACTCCGTTATAAGCCAGTTGTAAGGACATAACGTGAGGCCACCGTTTACGACCGTTGTTTGAACCCTTCACGTAGCTGCGCTTGAATTAGCGGTTGACTTCGTTTCATCTGAACTCTATGGCGAGTAATGGTTTTTATACTTAATCGAAACTATCGAATTTGAACATTGAAACTATTGCATTTGACCACGGTGCATAAGGAATATCGAATTTTTAGCATCACCTTCTGCTCATAAAAAGTCATGCTTTCTTAGTGCTCGTGCGAAATTCATAACCGGAGTTGAGTAATGTCTCTGAAACAGAGACGGAGAATGCATTTATTGTAAATGTGACATTTGTTTTTAAATAATATATTGTATAACGTTGCTCAGATTCTTTCAGCTAACGTTTAGATTCAATTATTAGGTTGACCATGAATACTTAAAACTCGAGAACCGTAATTTCAAAGATAATCCCAGATATAATAGCATTTTGTGAGTTGGCATGAAATAGGACGAGTGGTTTTAAATAGAAATTTTCAAAAATTAGGATTGTTGGAATTCTAAATTAACTAATAACTAGTTTCAGAAATACTTTATGATGGTTTTATTGCTACTAAACGATATATTTAATTTTGTTTCATTAATTTATTTTTTAGGTTTACAGTGTAAATTTGGAACGATTATTTATTGTCAATATTTCATATCACGTATTGATTTTACTGGGTCAAGCTTACAGTTTGCCGGAGGACATTCAAGCAGCGATTGCACAAAACTATACCAGAGTCCGAAACCATGTTTTGTCATGAACGTGCCCTAACACTCGATTTGGAGAAGCCAAGCCATTATAACTGTACGATTACTTTCTATATTATTATTAAAATGTATTAAAGGTCCCCAAGTTATACATAGGGTGATGGCGATGATATACCATCTCGTGGAAATCGCAGCCAAAGTTGCTGAGGTACAAATCCGGAAAGTGTGGTAGTTGGGAGATGGAAACTGTACCTTCCCAGCAAGATCGCAGCTATTTTATAGACAGGTAGCCTGGAGCAACGTCGACTGATTCTTTTGTACGGAAAAATTATAAGCACAGGAGGACTCGAACGCGCGACCTCGTGAGTGTGAGATCTGTGCTCTAACCGCTGCGACACACGACCACTGACCATGTTCTATATCGCCTGATTAAATAAAGTTTCGGTACTTGTTATAGTAAATATATTTGTTTAAGGGCTGTACTGACATATATTGAAAAGTTTCCAAATTTGGTTGGAGTGCAGGTGCTCATCTCCCGTTTAGTGAAATTAGTAAGCAGAACTTCTGTAAGCCCTGAATGTACCCGATTCCGACGTGGAATCTCTGTTTATCTTCGTGTAGCCAGAATGAATGTGGCTTTTGCCGAAGAACATTATGCGACAAAAGAAAACTCGAACACACGACCTCATGATTACGAGGCGTGCGCTGATGACATACTAGGCTTCACATAGAATATACGTGTATATAACATATACACCATATGTATATATAATATAAACTGATAAGGAATGAAGGTCACCACAATTTGCACTACCCTCGCCATTGATTTTTATCAATAGCACACGGCACCATTTCATTTATTGTGTGGAAATGGTAGCCCAATAATATACAGAGTGTTTCACTAGTAAGTTCCCTGTTTGTAGCTTAATTGCTCTCAACAACCACAACGCGATTCAAAATATACTTTTGAAGGCAAATAAACTACTTCACTTCTGTGCACAAAACATTAACTAAAGGCCGATAACGCACAGATCGTCAAACCTTTTTGAGGGGCTCTGGCTTCATAATGGTCAGCTGGTCAACCACATAGTCCTTGATTTTTTCAAGAGTCTTTGGTCATCGCCCGTAGACTTTCTGCTTTAATATGCCCCAAAGAAAGAAATCCGCGGGTGTCAAATCAGGGGAGCGTGCGGACTATTTGATGAAGCCACGTCTTCCGATCGAACGATCAGCGCAGTTTTCATCAAGCCACTCTTGAACCCACGTTGCGTTAATGGGCCGGAGCACCGTCTTGTTAAAAGAAGAATTCATCACTGTTGAGAAGCGGCATAAAAGCCGGCAGGAAATACTGGTACAACATTTCCAGGTAATTGTACCCAGTCACAATCTCTAGAAAGAAAAATGGTTCGATTATTCCTTGAGAATGCATGCCGATCAAAACTATGGTTCCAGCAATGTGTTGTTGATCAATAACGACAGTTGTGACGATTAATTTAAAAGTGCTTTCGTCAGACCAAATAACCCGATCTGCGAGCGCTGAGTCCCCATCTAGTCTGATCATTCAGGATTCTGCAAATTCAATTCTGCAATCAAAATCGTATTCGCTCAACTGATGCACCATCGGTGGGATAAACGGCTTTGGTCCTTGACCATTGGCAATACGGTAACTTGTGGTTTTTCATTTTTGATAGCCCAGACTTTATCGATAGGCGTTTGAGTGATTTGTGTGGCGACTGCAACATTTTCTTTTCAACCCACGCAACGTTCTTCTCGGTAGCGGCTGATTTGGGTCGTCCACAGCGTGGCAGGTCTCATACAGATCCGGTACTTCCTTGCCTCCTTGCAGTTTTGATCCCCTGCGGGTTGCGCATGATTTAGCACATGATAAAAAGCTATAAAATATTAAAAACAACATGTCTCATCGATTTTGAGATCGTGAACTACATCGACAAGAAAACACACCAGGTGTATGTACCTGAAGTGAGCTATCGCGTAAGCGTTGGATATTTTATATATTTGTAATGCATTTTTCATACCACAAACCTTCTCGCCTTCGCAGATCATTGTCACATAAACACAGAACCACAGTCGCATTTGCTAAAAGTAACTGCAGCAAAATTAACAATTCTAGATTTATGGGAAGTTTAAGTGAAGTTGTGTGCAAAATGATTCTAAGTTGTCCAACAGTCTCGTGAGGCGCACACCGTTTTCGCATATAGCGTTTATAGACACCCCGGACAACTAGAGATGTCTAACGTGACTGCAAGGTTTTGCATTAACAGTCTGCGCTGACTATGAATTTTGTCCGATAGAGTCTCTCGCGGCTATAGCTAAAACACGCACCAAAATTTGGATTTCTTATCTTGGATCTGTCAAGAATTGCACTAGTCCAAATTTGAATCTTTACACAATTTAGCGCTGTCAAAATTTGAATTTTCCGGCTCGGCAACTGTTAAAATTTAAATTTTTACCCGTTATAGCATAAATCATAACGTTAACTGCATAAATCAGTGCACAAGGGCACAATAGTCTGTTCTATATAGACTAGACAGAGTATCCAGAGAGCTACACACGCCTACAAATAAAACACGTTTAGCTAGCTCGTGCAATAGCAATATCCGTTGGATCTACTTTGATAGCCGGACAAGACTGTGTTCGGCTGCAGTCAACTTTATTGTAAACGACTCATTACACATATTGCAATGAATGTGTTATAATTTGAATAATGTAAAATAACCAAAGGATTTTTTTACTGTAGGATGAGTAATAAACTTAAGAACCCAGAATTAACCACTGGGCACTACTTCGCACCAGCAGCGTTACTTTGAGGCATCGGTGAAACAAGTATTATAAACAGCTCGTCGTTTGTAACATTTGTTATGGACGATCGGTCGTTTATAACATTTGTTATAAACGATCGATCGTCTATAACAAATGTTATAAACGACTGATCATCAATAACAGATATTACACACAGCTCGTCGTTTGTAATATTTGTTACGGACGACGAGTCGTCTATTACCAAATTTATAGACCCCTTGTCGTCTATAACATAATATACGAACGATCGATCGTTTGTAACGCAAATTTTCCAGTCGATGTACGCATTATTGTGTGAACGGCCCCGCTTCAATTATTATGGAACTCCATGTATACTAGCATCTCGCAAGCGAGGGTGAAACAGAACGAACATTGTTTCCTCTCGTTATGTCGAAACGCTCGTACAGGAACAGAGTTATACATTGGGCGCCGCACGTTTGCGTGTTACAAAACCTATGTATATATATATAATAGCTTGTTTCAAAGCACTGAAAATAACACACAGCCACATAAGTAACAACAGACGAAGCTCTTTTTGGCCAACACTCGACCTTTAAACTTTTTTATACTAGTGATGCAACTTCAGTTCACAGAGGCCGATTCGATTGGGTTCGTGGATTGTGAAAACTTTGAACTCTTAAAAAATATATGTAGTGAACTTGGACGCAAAATAACAAAACTATCGTATTCTACGTGGTTTATAATTTAACAGACACACGTTTGAAGACGCAACCACGCAATATCATGCCGAAATTTTGGGAAAATCAGTATTTCAGACTTACTAAATTTGACGAACTGTATTCGGGCCAGCGGCGAGAAAATTGGCTTATAGAAAATTGATGGACAGGAGATATCTCGATAAACTGATTTGTAAGGTGTTATCTGTCTTGTTTTTTCGATGTGGAAACACACGTACTCATGTGGCCAGATTTGACAAGGAATTGTTACAAACCAGTTTTTAGAAATAGGTTTGGAGCTCTTAGCTTTCAACTAAACGCCACATCGCCATTAATTTTGCCATAAAACAAAAAATTTTATCCGAATTTAGCGACATCCATCCAAGATAAAAATTGTAAATCAGAGAAAAAAGATTTTAGACCAAAAAATAGACCACAGACAAAAAGATTTTTTACAAAAGATTCGATAGAGAGGACCCAACGTGGAGTTACGCCGCCCAATTGAGGGGCTATGTTAATGAT
This sequence comes from Trileptium ribeirensis, assembly GCA_030248225.1. Lineage (NCBI taxonomy): Eukaryota > Metazoa > Nematoda > Enoplea > Enoplida > Thoracostomopsidae > Trileptium > Trileptium ribeirensis. The sequence goes on from JASANE010014225.1 coordinate 7,419, forward strand.
TAATGTATATAATTTGAGATATATGTTCGGGCTATATATAACTAGTATGGTAAATTCCGATGCCAGTGTCTTTGGTAGCAAACACGAAAGTTTGAGTATCAGTAGTGACGCTGAAAATAAAATTGCAGATGCCGTTTATTTTTCCACCGCGAGAGTACTAATAAGTACGTTGAGGAAATCGATAGCAAATTTGTTAGTGGTGGACAAGCAAGAAGCGTCAATAAGAACGTTTACAACACGGAGTTTAGTAGAAGCCATGCATCAGAGCGATTGGAACGTTTCGTGTGAGCAAGCGATGAAGACACTGTAGCAACAGTAATGCACTGACAGAACATATATAAAAACGGCATTTACGGAATAAGAACGGCCCAGTGAATTTAACTTAAAAATGATAAATGTCTTTGTACTGACACGGAACTTTTTGCATCTGACATCGTCTCTTTGCTAAGTGTCGACGAACAAAGCTATAGGGAAGATTGTTCGAACTGTAGTAACGAAAGCGCTTCGATGACAATTGCACGCAGCGGTAGAGATTGCTCTGATATGTCGATGCGGATGTTATTATAGCTGTGCTGATTGCATTTTGAAAATTACACGGAAAATAGCCGGGTCCATCAGAAAGAGTTTTAACTTTACATTTATATTATTTTGCATATACCAGTTAATAGCATAGCTAGGGTTAGGAGGATTTATATAGTATATGTCGGCTGTAGTGGCTCCCAAGCTAAGTGTTCGGGGTCCACCAGACTACCAGGGGGTTTCCGGTCCAAACCCGCCTGAAAACCCCAAATTTACAAAAAAACCCGGGTTGCTTACCAAATCCCTTATTATATCCCTCCCGCCCATTAAGTTTTCTTTTTCTTCCTTGTTTTCGAGTTTTGTTTTTGTTCTTTTCGTGCTTATTTGCATATTTAGAAATAATTTTCGTTATTAGCTAACATGTGTTAGCTTCCCTTTTCGAGGTCCAAAGCGACTCCCCAGAATTGAGAAATACCCCGTGGAGATAGCTGGCACGGAAATTCTTAAGCATTTCCTGGGCGAGTTCGGGACGTGGGTAAGCCGGCCAAGTAACCAATTTCACTAGATAGTAGCTGCCAACTACTAACTAGTTATAGATCGGGCCTAGCTAGCCGTCCGGAAGCGGGAATGTTAAAATAACGGCTTGTATTAGCGTAAATTTTAGATCCAAGGATAAGGTATTTAAATAAACGTACGGGTCTAGCCGTTCGGAAGGCTTCGTACAAACCCACAAGGGAACTATCAGAAATTAGGATCCTTCAGTAAGCCGTCCGGATATATACTGTTTGCTCTAATGAAATTACTAGTGTAAGCCTAAGGCTGAGGTCAAGGTATTCAGATAAACGTGCGGGTCTAGCAGTCCGGAAGGCTACGTACGAACCTCACAAGAGGAAAAGTAACTAATACCTAACCTAACGCTAAATATCAAATAATTATTCAGGATAATAGTGCGTTCAACCCTGAGCTTGAAAAATATAAAAAGCAAGGCTCATTTAACCAAAATCAAAGTTAAACAAATCAATATCTAAGCGAAATTGTAATGACACATAGTTAAAGTGGCTCAAAGTATTAGAAAATTAGCAAAGCATGGGTGGAATATAGTGGTGTTCCAAGTACCTAAAATCAAACCGGCGTGTAACGAGTTATTGACGTATTATACTAATTTCAAATAAACATCATCACTGTGGCTTTCTTAGTTTTATACCTTAACCGTAAATCGAGCAAATCGAAGTAGACACGCTGCAGCGCCATACGAGTCAAAAATACGCAGAAACAGGATTGACGCGAGCCAAAAGTCAAGACCAACATTACTATTTCAGCCTTCTACTGGCCACGCGTACGAACACCACACCTTCGAGTGACGAATCCCTTCCCAATTTTAATTCCGACAGCCGTCATAATAAAAATATCCCTGGCCAAACCTGCCCCAAACAAAACAACATAAAATAACACTAAGTTTAGGGGATTCAACAAGCTATTCAGGGTTTTGGGTCCAACAAACCCGTTTTAAAAGCCTTAATTCGGTTCCTAACTCCCTAGAGACCAAATAATTTGGGTTTCATAAATTATTATACAATCCGTAACTTTTTTGTGTTTATTCGATCATTATTTTCCTTCAAAATTCTATCTTAATTCCCTAATTTGCATAAAATCCCTTTATTTTTAGCTATTAGTTAACCGTCTGTTTATTTTGATTTTAGTTTTAGTATGATGTTATATAGTTAAGATTGAGGCGAAAGCGTCACTGAATATAGTACGCCAGGAATATACCGCGATCATCTAATATTTAACGATTACTATAGTACGACGCACGTATAGTATGGCTGCTATGTTTAATTATATGTTCATATAGTGTATAAGTGCTTATCGGATTTTGAATTACGAACTCGCAGTTTCGTTAGGCTTACGGAATTGTTTTCAGATTGAGTTACACGCAAAGAACTGCGTGAGTTATGAGTTATTTTCGAATTTTATTGCTCTTGACATGTGAATTTGGTTACGAGATTGGCGCACTGGATAACAGGAATCTAATATCACACAGTATCTAGGTATCATAATGCCATATTCATATATTATTCTAGTGATATTTTTACTCAAAAATATAGGGGCTCGGGCTTAAAGAATTAAGCTGTAGGGTCACGAGTGAGTAATATCCGGGGTGAATATAGTACAAGGGTTAACTTCGTAAGAAACCCGGGGCGGCTAAGTGGTCTGGTGATAGGGACGACCCGAGCGAAGAATTTCTCTTCATAATCACATGTTGAGCATTCATCTCACGGTTCCGGAGGCTGAGCAAGAGAAAGTTTTAGCTAGGGTGTGTTCTCTCTTCTAAACCTAGTTCATAATATAAACATCGTGTATTCATCCTGGTCTACGTTACATAAGATAGCGGTCAATAAACAGCTTAAATCTAAGAACCTTGGATCATGTAATTAGACATAGATATTTTTGGGGTATTTCATCTCTGTATACCTTGTATTAATCTCATAAGAGAACTAATGGTGAAATAGATAACCTAAACGATAAAGGCTAATAGATCAACCTAAATATTAAAAGTGCGGAAATAAATCATGAAACAAAACGAGCCGAATTTAAAGTGGCCAGGAATTAGCATTGCTCAATAAAATCATCTATTCAATTTCGTGTGCTTATCTTTAATTGTTTTACCAACAATAAATATTTTTCCTATTGTCTTTGGTTCTAAATTGTCTGGAAAAGAATGCTTAGATCTAGTCACGCCGCGTCGCAAAATGTCAGCTACTAGCAAAAGAACGCGTGCCATATCAAATCCTCCCATCGTCATTCTACTGCCCGCACCTCACTCCGCACAATGTTCGGCGACGAATTCCCTCCCGATATAAATTCTGATAGCCGTTGTAAAAAGTACCCTTCCACCCCTACCCTATCTAACTACAACTTTTGGGCAGGTCCAATTTTGTACTCTAATTTCCTGAGAGAAACCATATTCATCAGTTTAAACTTTATCATCAAAATTATGACAATTTTAACATTCTTCCATAGGGGTAATTATTCTTCCGAATGGGGAACTCATTCCACTTACTTTCCCTCAGGGGGTCGATATTTCTTCACCTCTGTTAAAGTGAAACGTGTCCAAATCATAGGTAAACACTCCTATTTCACCCCTTTACCGCCATTTTAAGTATTTTACTCTCTAAAACCAGATTAAGACTAAAATTTAACAATATTTCATATTTTCAACCAAATATCAAATTTACTAAAAACGCCAACTTTTCCGTAAAATTCGTTAAGCCTTACTTCACTACGGGGGCATATTGCATACTTTCCCTGGGCGGAGAGCCCTAATTTTATTACTATTACAACCATTTGGGATATCCTACTTTTTAAAGTTGTTTCTAAAACCCAATTTTACCGTTGTTTACCCTTCCCAATTTCGCACAATTTCTTAAATTTATGGAATTCTCTAACTGGGCCCTATTAACTCCTTTCCTCATCTATTCCAACCAAGAGGTTTTAAAACAACCATTATTTTAACCCCGAAAGTTTATAAAAATTTTCCTAAAAAATTTTATAAATATAAATTTTATTGATATGTAAATAAATTTTGATAGGCTAGCTACGCACGTTGGTTAGGTAGCTATGCAAGACGTCAGAGTTGGTTGGTTACGAATCGAGTTTACGTGTTTTTTGTTTTGTTTTTTTATTCTCTCTTATATACGTACACTGTGACGATTTTCTAAGTATTTCTTATATATTATTTTATTATTAATTTTTTCTTATCATTTGTAATTTATTAATAACGGTTATTAATTATTAAATTTAACTACAATTTATTAATATTATAATAATTATAATTTATTAATAATATATATTAATAGTCTTTATTATACATATATAGTTCTTCGGTACTTTTACACGATTTCGCTATGCAGACACATATATATTTATACATTTCAAAATACAACGTGAAACTTGCAGGAGGTTACCTGCATTCTCATACTTTTTCTGGATCCTTGCCGAGGAGGCGGATTATCAGGCGAAGTAAGACCTGATAATAGGGTAATTGCGGATCAGAAAAAAAGACAGCACATCTCTTAAACGGGAAACTTTGGGTGGGTTTGGTCTTTCACCCTTTGCGGCACCTTTTTACCACCAGTTGGTTCCAGGCTGTCCTAAGATAGGCTGCCCTATCGTTGAATGCTGCGACGTTGCAAACATTCCTTAGGGTGTAACATAATTACCGGAATTCTGTCTTCGCATTAGCCTCGCCTATGGGTTGTCCAACGCTCAGGCCGGGTAAATTTTACGCTTAGGGGGCTTGGCGGTTATGGTCTAACACCCACGTTTTATTTGGGAGAAATTCTATGTCTGTTAATTACCTCAACATGGTTTTGAAATCTAAACCTCATCGTCCCTCCTGGGACAATGACACGTCTACCCCTGAACTCGCGCACCTTTATTCTGTGAAAAAAGTATCTTCGACCGGTGATAGACCGGTCCAACGCTCTGGTGGTCCTTTACCTCTCATCTAGACTTTATATTCATATTCTGGGTGCTTCTCGAGTACGCTCCTTACTTCCACGCAACCCCATGACCACCAGTGAAGATGTCGGCTGGCGTTTCTAATGGAATCGCGTCGCTGAGAAAGCCTATAATCTCATATGGTGGCGTTATAATTTTGATATATAACACACAGACCTGATTTGTAATACTGTATGGTGCTGGACGTCGTAACGGTTATAGATTTATTATTTTATACTGTTAAGGAATAGTAGGGTCAAGGATGTGGTTGAGCTATTTGGCTGAAATATAATGCGTGAGTAAACTTAAGGTGACCCCGCCAACCATCCTGTTCTGTCATTACCGATATCGAATCGAAAACCCTTGTTACGGAAAATAGGCTTTAATTTCATTCGGGGTTTCGCTAACCGAAAATTGGCAAAATCAAATCAAGAGCCAGAAATTAGACCTCGTGTTCGAACAGCATTTTGGCGATTTCAGTTTGCAGAAATTCTGTTCCCTAATGTATTATCGTTTGAATTTGTATTATACAGTGTTCGGGAACAAATTTAACGCAAAAGTGACGTTACAATCAAATCGACAGATTTTCGTCCTCAAACATTCGGGTAATTTTACTTCAATTTTCGCGAACACAAAATGGATAGATTTCATTCGCGAGGGCTGTGTTCGCGTAGAGTTTTACGTCGAATTTCAATGGACCAAAAAGCGTTCCATAACAAAGTTTATCCAAAAATACAAAATAGGATGGTTGCCGGGGTCATTTTAAGTTCAGTCGCGCATAAATAGGGAAATAGCTTATAGCCTGAATGGATATCCTACAAATACTATTAATTTGTTAATATTCCATGTTCGCTTTTTGCACGTTACAGCACCATTAATTTTTACTGTTACAAAGCTTTTTTAACTCTGTGTTATATAAATAGCGTAACCTATGGAACAGAACGTCATATTTACTAATCGCATCTTTGCGGTAATCTAATCTTGTAAATTTTCTTTATATAATTTTAACATGACTTCATCGTCAAAAGAGGTTATATATATCGGATATCAGACGCACGCTTCATAAGGAGATTACAGCTAAGAAAATCGCACATCACCGCCTATGGTGTCGTTCACGTAAAAGGTGTAAGAAGTCAAGATCGGAACAGGCAAGGTCAGAACACTCGGCTCGCACTTCGACCACTGCCGATGACGCTTCGGAGCAACCGCCCGATGAAAATGAAATTCGTTGACGTGATGCGTTGCATGCACCATGATATTTACGGTAGGCGTTCCGAGGTCCAAATCATAGTCCGTCGGAAAAATTATAAGTACTGGTAAAATTTTACTTTTGTTAATATTTATCTTTAATGTTTACTTTTTGCACATGCTTAAGCACTGACAGTTTGTAATGTGTAATGCATAGGTATATATTTTATGCGGGTATTATTTAGGATGTGACATAAAGTTAAGCATCAAAAATCCTGTACCCATCCCTGACGCGGGGGTAGAAAGGGAATATTACATTGTAACACAATAACAAATAACGTGATATTTCAGCTAAGAAAGCCCATGCAAGCTGCGTGAAATATTCTTTAGCCGAAATTTCTAATATAGTAATTATTATAACGCAGTAGTAATGGAGTCCGATAGGGACCAAGAGAGTATTATTGCCGAGTTTGAAGATGGAGTTGAAAAAGCCGGTGTAATAACAACCCCCGAGCGGATCGTATTTTCTACAGCAGCGGCACCTATCTTTACAATCGCAGCAACGACTAGTATAGGAACGGGTTCTAAAACACCGCGGCGACCCAAAGCCATCACTTATACTGTTTGGCGGTCGGAAACGCATAGGCGACTCTCTCCGCTGGAACCGTACATCACGGTAATAGCCGCGCATCCTGGTTCACATGGTGATGTTTCTTCTATTACGCATCGACATTGTTATTTTACGGATTTAAACGCAGAGATAACGCAAGCCCAAGAACATTGTAAAATGGCAGCTAAGTGGCGTGGAGAAGTACGGAACAGCAGTGATACTAGTGACACTGGAGGTCGGCGCAGGAGTGACCGTGGATTACGGCAACAGTAAACGCGTGTTGATGTGACAGCCGCTGCGAGACCAATACCATATATTTTACTTCCTTATCCCCTGTTCAAGAAGAACCGGAGCGTGAAGTGCGCATGTCACAACACGAGGAGCGAATAGCACGCGAGAGGTCACGTCTTTGTACTGGTCCAGCTCGCACGGAACATGATCGTAACAGTACTCGAGTGAAACAGATAAGTCAAGGCGTCGATACAGCAGAGCAGCGAATGCAGACATTGGCTCAATAAAATGAACATTATCGTAGCGTTATTAGTCCGAACACGTCCGCCGACGACTAAAATGACGAAAGGCATTATGGCTAAAAATCATTGTGTAGTTTGTAACAAATATAAAAATTGAACAATTATATTTTAAGCCTGATTTTACAAATAAAGCCAAATATTGTTTTCAAAGGTCGAGGGTTGATTGTTCTAATTCCTGTTGGAATTTTTTTAATTTGTTTTTATTCTTTTTCTGGAAAGATATATACATATACACCATAATATATACACCACGAATTATACCCCAAGAGATGATTTCGAAACAATTCACTATAGGCAGATTTTTACAAATGAATGAATTGTCCACTTTTAACTGACCTAGTACACACTTAGTACACAAATCGCGCTTAGTACACATATATAACTGATATTTTATTGTGTACTAACAGCTTTAACATAGTTATATAGATAGCAAAAAATTGGACAATAAGTCAAAAGGGGTTTGGCGTTTTCCTTGTATTCGATATTTTAGAGTGGAATGAGAAAGAGCATGAGTGAAAGCTTTGAACAGTGAGCTATAAAAGGTTCTTCATTTTGTTTGTTTTCGATATTGTAGTGGTTGAAATAACAAAAGATATTATTATAGCATATACGAAAGTGGTGAATCTAAATATAGCTTTCAAGGATTTTATAACCTGTAGTTTCTTTTTAAAACTCTGCTTTGGGAAGTTTTTCATATTTAAGGTATATTTCTACTAGAAAGATTTAAGTATTTTAGCTCCGCAAAGGGTATTAGCTATTTTTTGATAGACAGGAAAATCCCTGGAATGGGGGCTTAACTTGGGATAAGACAATAATAATCTTGGGAGCACGTGTTTGATATTGAAATACCTGATACATCACTCTGTTATAAACCAGTTCTAAGGAAACAACGTGTATCCACTGTTTATAGTTGTTGTTTTGAACCTTTCAGTTAGCTATTTATTTAGCGGTTGACCTCGTTTAGTTTGAACTCTATAGCAATTACTGGCTTATATACTTAATCGAAACTATCGAATTTGAACACGGTGCATAAGGAATTTCGAATATTTCAACTGCTGATACGGCAGTCATCAATTTCGGCTCATAAATTCATATGCTTTCTTAATTATAGTACGAAATTCAGCACTAGAGTTAAGTAATGTCTGCATTACTCTGCAGAGACGGGAACTGCATTTGTTGTGACGGGCGGGTTGTTGCAAATAGAAACCTTCATATATTTGGATTTATCGGAATGCTAAATTGGCTAATAAATAGTCTCAGAAATATTTTATGACAGTTCTATTGGCATTAATGGATATTTTCAATTTTGTTTCATTTATTTTTAGCTTTATAGTGTAAATTTGGATGGATTATATATTGTCAGTTTTTCGCATCAGCCATTGGTTTTACTGGTTGAAGCTTACGGCTTGCCAGAGGGCACTAACATATACACACACATATATCAGGGAATAACCGGAACCGAAATTTACCGGAACCAGCAACCGGAACCGTTCATTTAAACCGGATCCGGAAGCTGATCTTCGAAATTTATATATAGTAAAACAGATGATGGAAGAAATGAAGGTATAGTGGATTTAAAATGCATTAAAAATAACTTTTACATTAAACTTAATGTATTGCGATGGTATTATTGCCTTTCTCAAACTTTAAAGAGATTGAAGAAGCTAATAATGTATATATATATATCGATCAAATATGTCGCTTCTTGGACATTCAGAGCAAAAATGTCTTCCACTATACACCATTGCGTATACTGCGTCACATCGAATGTGCTTACAAAGCTTGGAGCGTAGAATACACACTTTCGCTCTGTCTCCAGTCGCCTCCCTTTACTACACATACGTTTGTTGCATGTTCTTCTGTAGGAAACTTAAAATTGTTGGTTTATATGATTCTAAGAGAAAAAATAGATAGAAGGTAATTTTCTGATCAGTGGTCCGAGACACTGTTTAGGCTAGCGTTGGACAAACATTGCCCGTCGGTTAGATCATAATGATGATAACTTTCTAACCAGAATGCTATAAATGAGACACACTGTGGTGCTGCTCGCACAGTTTCAATAAATACAGTGCATTGCCAAGAAAGCAGTTTCTAGCTGCGTTGCAGATAACGTTAGTTTACTTCAATTTAGACTGATTTACCAAGTTTACAAGCGCACTGGCGGGTGCTTGACGCAATTTATGTTAGCCAAGCATACCCTAAGTACTTCTGCGTAAGCCATGCTCTGCTACCGAGTTGGACCGGTTAATTCAAACGTATCCCACAGACATCTGGATGTGTAAAATAGCTGCTACAGGCATCGACCTGGCTTTGATTTAACAAACTCTCCTGTACGTTATTATGAAAAATTCCTGCTCAAATTATGTGCCCTACTTACGTTTCACACGGCTAATTGGTTAGTTAATCTTTTCTTTTGCTTGGTTGTATTGGAGCTTGATCATTGTATAATATATATTACATATGTTTGGATTACAGGATGAAGGAAAAAACGTGGAAAATTTCAAACAAAATTTTTAAACCGGAATTCCGGTTCCGGTATGGTTTTTGCCCTTTGCCGGAACCGCAACCGGAACACGATTTTCGCCGGAACCGGAACCGGAATTCCGGTTACTCCCTGACGCATATATATATATATATTTTGCCAGACGGTTATGCCAGGGCCCGAAGCCCCTGTTTATATATATATATACATATATATTGCTAGAGGGTTATGCCAGGATCCGAAGCCCCTGTTTTGTCATAAACCTCTCCTAACACTCACTTTGGAGAAATCAGGACATTATAACTGTACGACTATTTTCTTTATTATTATTATTAAAAATATATTAAAGGTTCCCAAGTTATACATATGGTAGTGGTGATGATATACTATTTTGCGGAAATCGTAGCCAAAGTTGCTGAAGTACAAACCGGGAAGGTGTGACAGTTGGGAGACGGAAATTCTGTACCTTCTGAGTAAGCTCGTATCTATTTTATATACCGGTAGCCTGGAGCAACGTTGACTTATTCCTTTTGTTTGGGAATATTATGATCCCAGGAGCGCTCGTACGCACGGCCTCATGAGCGTGAGGTCTGTGTTATAACAGCTGCGACGCGCGACTATTGACTATCTTTTATATAGATTGATTAAATTCAGTTTCGACACTTGTCAATGTTAATATATTTGATTCAGGTCTGCACTGATATACGTTGAAAAGTTTCCAAGTTTGGTTGGAGTACAGGTGCTCATCTCCCGGACGCGACGTGGAATCTCTATTTATCTCCGGGTACCCAGAAGCAATGTGGTTTTTGCCCACGAACTGTATACGACAAAAAATTAAACGCACAACCTCATGATTGTGAGACGTGCGCCGATGACATAGGCCGCACATAGCATATAGGTGGATATAATATATATACATCATATGTACATAATTATTTGAACTGATTTACGGATTGAAGGTTACCACAATTTGCGTTACTCTCGCCATTGAAATAGATAAATAATACGCGGCAAATTTCATTAATTATGTTGAGATATTATCCAATTAATATATACTAGTATCTTTCAAGCGAGGGTGAAACACAGCGAACATTGTTTCATCTCTTTGACGTTATGTCGAAACGCTCGTACAGGAACAGTTATGAATGGGGCACCGCACGATGTGCGTGTTACAAACTCTATGTATATATAATAGCTTGTCTGAAAGCAATGAAAATAACGCATAGACAAATAAGTAACAACAGACGAAGTTGTTTCTGGCCAACACTCGACCTTAAACCTCTTTAAAATAGTTATGCAACTTCAGTTCACAGAAGCCGATTCGATTGGATTTGTGGACCGTGAAAACTTTGAACTTCTGAAAAAATATATATAGGGAACTTGGACGCAAGATAAAAACTATCGTATTCTACGTTGCTTTGTAACTTAATAGACACTCGTTTGAATGCGCAAACACACAATATCGTGCCGAAATTTGAAAAATTAGTAATTTAGACTATATTTTGACGAACTGTATTCGGGCCACAGCAGTAATAGAATTGGCTTATAGAAAATTGATGTACTGGCGAGATCTCGATGAACTCATTTGTAAGGTGTTATGTGTCTGTTGTTTTTTTTCGATGTGGGAGATAAGGGGTGCGAAACGCAGGTACTCACGTGGCCAGGTTTGACAAGGAATTGTTATGAACTAGTTTCTAGAAATTGCTTTGGAGCTCTTAGCGTTCGCCTACAAGAAACATCGGCATCACTTTTGCTTTTAAACAAAAACATTTTATCAAAATCACCCACATCCATCCAAGATAAATTATAAATGAGACCGCAGACAAAAAGACCTTACACGACAGATATAAATAGAAAGGACCCGACGGGCAGCGGCACCTCCCGCATGAGGAGTTATGTTAATAATTAATGTATATAATTTTTAGGCTGTACATATAACTACTATGGCAAGCTCTGAGGCCAGTGTCGTTTGTAACAAACGTGAAACTTTGAGTTTCAGTGATGACCGTGAAAATAAAATTGCAGATGCCGTTTATTTCTTCCATCGGGAGGCCACTAATAAGTACGTTGATGAAATCGATAGCAAATTTATTAGTGGTGGACAAGAAAGAAGCGACACTGAGAAAGCTGAAAATGTCAAAGAAATTATGTTCAGTAGTAGCCATGTGTCCGAGCGATTGGAACATTCCGTTCGAGCTTGGGGTGATGACCCTGCCCCAGCTGTAATGCACAGACAGAATATGAATGAAAAAGAAAACGGCGTTTCGGCCAAAGAATTCCCCAGTGAGTTTAACCTAAAAAAGGATATATATTCTTGTTCTGACATGGAACTTGTTACATCCGACATCGTCCCTTTGCTAACTGTCGGCGATCAAAGCGATAGCGAAGACGGTTCGAATTGCAGTAACGAAAACTTTTCAGTGACAATTGCGCGCGACGGTAGATATGGCTCCGAGACGTCGATGCAGATATTATTACAGGTGAGCTGAGTGTATTTTGCAAATTACACGGAATAGTCGGAACCAGCATTCAGACCAGTTATTTTTAAACCGTTCGGGAATAGGAACCTGGTCTTTTATAAATAGTAACGTATATGAATGAATAAATCAAAGTACTGTAGCTTTGAGATGTTCTGAAAATATAGAGCCTCTCCACATGATCAAAATTTTTCCTGCGGGAGGTGGTCCACGACCTTGATCGTGGGGGGATCGGACGGATTTCCCCTTTTCCGTGTTAGCTGGTTATAACAGGTTCACTGGGGGTTTTGTAGTAATATTTTTTCGCGTTTTTCATGCATTTACAACATGGTTGTTTATATCATTATTTTTATTGCATATTTATCATTCAATTATTTTCGAGTGCACTTCATTTTATTTAGAATTTAGTCATGAATATTCGGAATATAAACATAACTATTTAGTTTTGTAACCGGTAACTCGCAAGCGAGGGTGAAACCGATCGAGCGTGGTTTCATTTTTAAGTTATCACCTGTAACAGGCTGTTTGATGAATGTACGTACCATCCTAAAACCTCTTGAACCCTGAACCCATTGAAGCCCCTAAACCTAGGCGACCCTAAACCTACCGAAAACAACTGGCAACGCATCATGTATTTGTGCTGAACTTTAGATAACCTAACCATCGTATTCAACTACCCAAAAACTTATATACACAATTCTGGATGCTGGAACAGTACGCTATACTTAACCAAAAACTGATAGAGACTATATATATTCTGGAAGTCTGGTTCATTGACGGTAAACCCGTTGAAAAGTCATGAAATATTCACCATGGAGACAGGATAATCAAATCATTGTATTCAGCCATAAAAATACCTATATATAGACCATTCTTGATCCCCTGAACGCAATATATATGAGACAAATGAAAACGCACTACATTTTGGAAATCGGGTTCGTACACCAAAAGCAACTGAAACTCCAAGAAAAGGTATAATAAATGGTCAAGTTGGACTCTAGATAACAAAATCATCGTATTCAGCGTGCTTGATAACCTTATATACACTTATTGTTAGGTAAGAACAAGCAATAACACGGCGACGGGGAAATATAAAAAATTGCTATTTATGGCATAGGGTAGATGAACCAAGTTCGGGTACACAGGTGGCCATGGAGTGGTCCCACAAGTAGAGCTCGATGAGCTGATCCTGATAGGTGATCTGTATTTTTCGATGCGAAGGCATTGTCGCGAATTATGGGCTGCGAAAAACCGTTACCCGTTTGGCCAGATTTGGCCAAAAACTCTAAAAAGCTGTTTTTGTTATTTGACCTGGGAGCTGCACGCCTTCAACGAAAGGGCACATTGTCGTCACATTTGCTGTCGAACAAAAAATTTTCGAAATCCGTCCACCAGGAAATGAGGTGTGAATAACAACGACAGACAAAAAATTTTAACGATTTTCCTCCAAGCGTCCTCAGTGGAAACTCCGCTCGCTCCGTTTCAATTAAAACTAGCAACTCACAAGCGAGAATGAAAAGAAAGAGGAGCGAGTGGGGTTTCATTTCTAAGTGATCATTTTGTTTAATCATCTGCAACAGGCTGCGTTTGATGTATATATCACCGTAAAACCTCTTAAACCCTGTATACATTGAAAAAGGTAAAACCTAATCAACCCTAAACTTATCGAGAACAACTGACTAAGCATCATGGATTTGTGCTGGTGTTTCGATAACAAACCGTCGTATTCAGCCCGCGGCAAACGTATATATTTAGACGATTCTTGATGACCTGTATGCAATGCGTAAGCAACCACCTGAAGACTATGTTTTTGAAATCAGGTATTTTGACCCTAACCCATTGAAAAATCATTAAATATGCTCCGTCGATATATATATACTAGATAACCGGTTTATTGTATTCAGAGTACTGTATAAAATACTTATATATATATATATATTTATATATATATAAGCCGTTGCACATGATCCCTTGCACGCAATACATAATCAGACAAATGAAAACGCGCTACATTTTGGAAATCGGGCTCGTCGATCAAAAAACAATTGAAACACCATGAAAATGTATAATATAGTTAAGTTAGACTTTAGATAGCAAAACCATCATATCTAGCTTGCTTGATAAAATTTAATACGCACCCATTGTAACGTAAAAACAATCAATAACATGGCGAAATTTAAAAAATCACCATTTGTGGCGAAGGGTCGCGGGCCTACAAATTTCCATGGAATGGTCGCACAAGTAGACCTCGATGAGCTGATTCTGCTAGGTAGTCTCCATTTTTCGACGCCGAGGCTTAGTTGCGTGTTATGGGCTGCAAAAAACTGGTACCCTTATGGCCATATTTGGTAAAGAACCCTTAAAAACCTGTTTTTGTTATTTGACCCGGAAGATGGGGTCGGTGCTGTTTGCGTTCAACTAAAGGGCGCACAGTCGTCACATTTGCTATCCAACCAAATAATTTTTGAAATCCTTCAAGCCGAAAATGAGTAATGAATGACAGGGACAGTCAAAATTTTTGTAGCGATTTGCCGCCTAGCCTTCTCAGAGAAAACTCCGCTCGCTCTGTTTCAATTAATACTAGTAACTGGGTGAAAAGGGAGCGAGTGTGGTTTCATTTTTAAGTTATCATTCTGTTTAATCACCTGTAACAGGCTGTGTTTGATGTATATATCACCCTGAATCCCCTTGATTTCTGAATTCATTGAAAAAAATAAAACCTCATCGACCATAAATCCATCGAAAACACTTGACAAAGCGTCAGGTATTTGTTCTGGTCTCTAGATAAAAAACCATCGTATTCATTCTACCGGAAAACCTATAAAAGCCATGTATACAATTCTTAATGACATCTACGCAGTACGTAACCAAACAACTGAAGACAGACTGTATTCTGGAAATTGGGTTCATTAACCCTTAACTCATTGAAAAGTCATGAAATATGCACCGTGGAGACTACATAACCAAATTATTTTATTCAGCATTTGCCGGGGGACATGACACGCCCTCCCCCTCTCACAGTTCCGAACCGGGGGTACCCGATTTTGCCATGGGGCATTTGGTCAAGAGAAAAACCGTTAAAACTCGTCTCAAAAACACCAGAACACCTTTAATGGAGAGAAAAGTGATTTGAAGCAAAATTTGCGAAATTTTTGGCTTCAGGACACAATTTTAGTATTTTTGATCAAATTTTATGTACTTTGCACCGATTGGAAACAAAAAGATTTTCCAAGAGGCGATGCACCGGGAGAGCTCAAAATTTTGCCAGGGGGCGTGAACCAGGGGCACTCTGTTTTGGCACCATTCTTGATACCCGGCATAATTGTCAGTTACACGAAAACGCACTACATTTTAGAAATCGTGTTCGTCGACCAAAAACCTTTGAAGCACCATAAAAGATATAATATATAGTCAATTGATAGCAAAAGGGACGTGATACCCCCTGGTTCCGCACTGGGGGCACCCGATTTTGTCAGGCGGCATTTGGCCAAAAGAAAAACTGTTAAAA
The DNA here is from genome assembly GCA_030248225.1 of Trileptium ribeirensis. Taxonomy (NCBI): domain Eukaryota; kingdom Metazoa; phylum Nematoda; class Enoplea; order Enoplida; family Thoracostomopsidae; genus Trileptium; species Trileptium ribeirensis. The sequence continues at coordinate 23,236 of JASANE010014225.1, forward strand.
CTCGTCTCAGAAACACTGCCAGAACTCCTTTGATGGAGAGGAAAGCGATTTTGAAGCAAATCTTGACAAAATTAGCGAATTTTTGGCTTCAGGATACAATTTTAGTATAAATTTTGATTAAATTTTATGTACTTTGGACCTATTGGAAACAAAAAGATTTTCCAAGAGGCGATGAACCGGGGACCCAAAATTTTTTCATGGGGCATGAACCAGGGGCACTCGGATTTGGCACCATTTTGATACCCAGCATAATTGTTAGACAAACGGAAACGCACTACATTTTGGAAATCGTGTTCGTCGACGAAAAACCATTGAAGCCCCATGAAAAATATAATATAGTCAATTTGGATTTTAGATAGCAAAAGGGGACATGACACGCCGCTCTGCTTCCGAACCGGGGGCACCCGATTTTGCCAGGGGGCATTTGGCCAAGAGAAAAACTGTTTAAACTCGTCTCAGAAACACTGTCAGAACTTCTTTGACGGAGAGGAAAGCATTTTTGAAGCAAATTTTGACAAAATTTGCTAAATTTTTGGATTCATGACTCAATTTTAGTATAAATTTTGATCAAATTTTATGAACTTTGGACCGATTGGAAACAAAAAGATTTTTCAAAAGGCGATGAACCGGGAGAGCCCAAAATTTTGCCAGGGGGCATGAACCAGGGGCGCTCTGTTTTCGCACCATTCTTGATACCCGGCATAATTGTCAGATACACGGAAACGCACTACATTTTGGACTACATTTTTGTGTTCGTCGACCAAAAAACCTTTGAAGCCCCATTAAAAATATAATATATGTAGTCAATTGATAGCAAAAGGGGACATTATACCCCAGCTGGTTCCGAACCGGTGGCACCCGATTTTGCCAGGGGGCATTTGGCCAAGAGAAAAACTGTTTAAACTCGTCTCAGAAACACTGTCTGAAGTTTTTTGATGGAGAGGAAAGCGTTTTTGAAGCAAATTTTGTCAAAATTTGCGAATTTTTGGATTTTTGGCTTCAGGACACAATTTTAGTATAAATTTTGATCAAATTTTAAGTACTTTGGTCCGATTGGAAACAAAAGAATTTCCAAGAGGCGATGATGAACCGGGGAGCTCAAAATTTTGCCAGGGAGCCAAACTGTTAAAACTCGTCTCAGAAACACTGCCAGAACTCCTTTGATGGATAGGAAAGCGATTTTGAAGCAAATTTTGACAAAATTAGTGAAGTTTTGGCTTCTGGACACATTTGATCAAATTTTATGTACTTTGAAAGAATTTGGAAGAGGCGATGAACCGGGGAGCTCAAAATTTTGCCATGGAGCACGAACCAGGGGCACTCGGTTTTTGCACCATTCTTGATACCCTGCATAATTGTCAGACAAACGGAAACGCACTACATTTTGGAAATCGTGTTCGTCGACGAAAAAACCATTGAAGCCCCATGAAAAATATAATATATTCAATAGGACTTTAGATAGCAAAACCATGGTATCTAGCGTGCTAATTTACACTCATTGATCAACACAGTGAAATTTGAAAATCGCCATTTGTAGCAAAGGGTCGATGAATCATATTCGGGCCCACCACGGTGCTGATTTAGAATGGTGGTCTCCATTTTCCGATGCGAAGCCTGTGTTGCGAAATATAGGCTATGAAAGACTAGGATCCGTATGGCTAGATTTTTCAAAGAACTCTTAAAAACCTGGTTTCTGCTATTCTGGCCCCGAATGTGGGGTCGGAGCTGTTCGCGTTCAACTAAAGGGCACATCCTCGTGACTTTTGCTATCGAATAAAAAGATTGCCCACATGCATTCATCCGAATATGAGTTATGAATAACAGAAACTGAGAAAAAATTTTTACGATTTCCCCCTAGCGCCCTCAGTGGAAACTCCGCTCTCTTCGATCGCTCCGTATCAATAATGTAGGTATGTTATGCATATATATTTACATATATATGTGTACTTTTATATACATTGCTTACTATACGCTACAACTGAGATGGGCAAGAAAATCAGTATTCGCTGAAACAAATAGCACCTTAGTTGGTCGGAGATAAATTTTTTCGGGGTCAAAATTAAGAATTTAAGCGACAAACTTCCGGGGCAGGAGGGACATGAAGGGTACGTACCCTTCCCCTTAAGCGGAATACTATACTTCGCATATGGAAAAATAAACAGAGTTCTCTACCAAAAAAGCTTTTATAGATGCGTTACAAGAATGTTTTAACTGAGTATATATAATTTTATATTGATTTCTAAAACTACACTGGTTGGTGCTTAAGGTAATTTGTCATAAATAATCCTACATCAGTGATATACACTTGGATTGCTTATGTTGTGCTGCCATATTCAAGTTCGAAAGCTGTGGCTTCTAAACAATCTATATTTTGATATATTTAGCATGTCAGGTTGAACAAGTTCAAAACTAATAGACACAGAGCTCTCTGGATTGGCCAGAGTGCTGCTATGAATAACCATTTTGCAGAGTTTTGTTAATATATAACGGTAAAAAATTAATTCTTGCAGTTTTAAGGCGACAAAATCTCGCTAGAAGTATTTATCCTATGTATTTACATGTCGGCCAGTAGTAAAAATAAATTTATCAGTGTGAATATAAACATGCATGTTGGATGTAAACATGCATGAATCAGAATTTAATAAAAATATGGAAAGATTCATACCGAATTTTTGAGCCAGAATTCCTGTTCCGTCATGGTTTTACGGCTTGCCGCAACCATAACAGGAACACGATTTTCGTCAAAATGTGTAAGCTGAGATGTTTAAGTACACTGTATTATTTTCATATTTTCCTACTTTCAACCTGAAAGTATAATTATATATTTGTTTGTGTGCTGAATTTTTTTATATTTTTTGGTGGCTTTTGTTCTTAGCTAAATTTTAACGGATTTTATGATGCGATGGTGTATAATATAATTGTACTAACTCGGCCGGTTAAAAATGTTGGTTGTAATTAAAGAAAACTCTGGAGTCAAACTTACCAGTTTACACCTATCACATATTCTTGCAAATGACCAACAACTTACTTATTTTTTGAAAATGGTTTTTCTTGTAATTTACACATATTGATAAAAATTATTTCTAAGCCAGTTAGTTTATCTAATTGTTGTGATTTTGCACTTTTGTCTAAATTTCCTAAATGCAATTATTGCTTATGGCATTTATTGAATTCGCATTCCACTCGCGAGCGAGTGGAACGAGAATTTTCAATTTTGGCTCTGGAGGTCATGTCTGTGTGTGTCTTTCGCACCTGGATCTCGATAACGGATGGGCGGATTTTGATGCAAGTTAGCTCATTCGAACCGCAATGGGCGATTTAGGTGTAGTGACGGAGCCCGATTTTTGAATTTTTTCCCGTGGGAAAAGTTATGGGGCAAAATGAATTTGGCCCATTTGTCGGGCACCCCCTCCAGCTTTTGCCACTTTTCTCAATAAGTCAACGAGGTATCCGCAAACTAATAGGCCTATTCCATGTAGCTATACCAGGGTTTTCCAATGATATATAACAAGTTTTTCAACTGCTTCCCAATCTGGAGTCTATAAGCGTATAGCTGGCACCAAATTTCATATTTGGTGAAAAGTCGTGGGATATGCACCTAAATGTATGTTTTTTGTTGCTTTTAGTGTCTTATATGGGGTTTTCTGGGCCAACAAGCTCATTGCGAGTGTCAAAAATACTGTGTGGCAAATGTTTTATTTTTCACACTTCTGCTTCATACTTGGTATGAAAAATGAGATTTTTCTCAAGTGTCGGTTTGAATTCTTTAACGTTCTTTTCACGGTCAATTTAGGGTTTTATTGAATTATTAAATTGTTAGTTCATTGTTTTTGTACTCGTTGAATGATGTTTTGTCTACTGCATACGCTGGCTATCAAAAGAGGCGGGCGTAACTACGACTCATCACTCACGGTTTATATAATGCTGCACCTGCGTACTGTGTGTAGGCTTTGTCTGTGTGTGCTTTCTACAACAGACTTCGGGGGATTGTTCTCAGCACTCGAATTCTGGCTCGCAAGCGAGCTTCACTAGTTATGTATTTGCTTATAATATCGATGTGGTGGATGTGTGTTTCAGTGGAGAAAGCATTTAAATTCTGTCTCTATGCGATCGGTCATAACTTGGGAACGACATAACCGAATTTTATGCTCTTATGCTAATTCGAACCGGCATAATCGATTTACCGTGTATATCCCCAGCGTTTTTGATCAGAGGTCAAAATGATGGGTTTTACTCCATTTTAGTTTCACGGAAGTTTTTTATCCTAACTTTCGAATTTTTTTTCGGTGGTTGGTTTTATTTCATGGTGAAGTGATAAATGCCGATGCCTCTGTTTTGTTTTTCCATAAAGGCTCCGGTTCTGAGGTTATGGGGTTTAAGGTATAGCACCCTCATGGTTCATCGACCCAAAATTTGTTCTGACGTCCTGAGCGGCTGAAAAGTTTCACTTGGGCGTTTTCGGGCATGGGAAACTCATTGCCGGTGCTGGTTTTGCTCTGCGACCCATGGTTGCATGGGTACGGGGTATGGTACCACCATGGTATCCCGATCCAAAATTTCCAATCAGCGCATAGTGTAGCGTAGCAGAGATTGTGTGTTGCAGGGTTGAAAGCTTTTAAATTCCGTCTGTGTATGTGATCGGCCATAACCTGGAATCGACTACCGATTTTCACAATTATGGGCTCATTCGATTTACGGTGTACATTCCTGAACCCCAAATGGGTTTTGAAAATCTGTTACAGATATCACCTTGATTTCCGCTGTCTTAGATACACTTTTGGTTTCGTAATTCCAAAACCATAATGTGGCCCAAAAAATATTTTTTGCACAAATCTCACCGAATATGTTATTTAGAGCCTTTATTATATATACAAATTAGTTGGGCGCTAAATTGCCTATAGTAGCAATACCTGGGGATCCTATGTACCAGATACACTTTAGGTTCCGTAATTCCAAAACCCTAATGGGGCCCATAAATATTTTTTGCACTAATCTCTCCGAATATGTTATTTCGAGCCCGTATTATTTATACAAATTTACATGGGCACTAAATTGACTATAGTAACAGTACCTGGGGATCCCACGAAGTGCTCTATGTTCCATATAATAACGAATAATCTTTCTGTGGTCGTGTAATATTATTTACTTGACCTTAATTTCAAAATAACAGTCTACACTAAATTCAATATATATCTTAGCATCTTTTCTTTTGTATGATACGAACACATACGATGGATACTTATGGATTTGATAGTTTTAACGGCAACATCGATGATGATGATGCAAATGACAATGGCAAAAATATAAATATATTTACAGGTGTCAGTTCATATCATTTTTCAATATGCGAGTGCTGGACGCCTTACTAAAAACTATTCTGAATGCTCAAAATTGCGTAATAGCCAATATTTCGTACCGAGCACCCCTAATATGCTATATGCCTTCCTAACTGAATATAATAAGATAAGTTAAGTAGTACGTGCTGAACAGAATTTGGCGGTTTAAGTATGATTCTATGTCCCTGAAATTTGGCTAAATAGTCATCTGAGTTTTCAAAAATGTCTAAAAACAAATATTTCGTACCTTACACCCCTACCATATAATACGTCTCTCAGGGAATATAAAAAATGAATTTCGTCACCAGGGTAACTGACCACCATTACTTAGTACTATTCTGTGTCCTTAAAATTGGGCTAAACACTTTTCTCAGTGCATAAAAATTATATAGTTTGCATCTAGCACGGGTAATATGCTAAATTCCTCAGTCAGTGAAAATAAGAAATTAATTTCAAAACTAGGGTAGCTTTCTGTACATAATTTATGCAGGCTAAGTACTCTATTCTTTTTCCCAAAAATCGGGCTAAATACTATTCTGAGGTCTTAAAATACCTAAAACTAATATTTTGTTCTTAGTATCCCTAATATGCTATATACCACTCTGAGTGAATATAAGAAGTTAATTTCGGCACCTAGGCGATTGTTTGAACACCATTTGGGCAGGCTGAATATTATTCTGTCTCTAAAATTATATTAAACACTCTTCCGAGGGCTCAAAAATACAGTATTTCGCACCTACCACTAGTGATCTGTTATATCCCTCTGTCAATGAAAATAAATATTTTGGCACTAAGGTGACTGTACGAATACCATTAGGGCAGACTAAGTACTATCCGATGTCCCTAAAATAGGACTAAACACTGTTTTGAGGGATCAAAAAGCCTAAAAATTCAATATTTCTTACCTAGCACCCCTAATATGCTATATGTATTGGGCTCTTCATTCGTTTAAAGTCTTGTGACGGGGCATTTTGCCAAGAGAAAAACGGTTAAAAATCGTGTCAGAAACACTGTGAAAATCCTTCTGATGTAGAGAAAATGCGATTTTGAAGCATATTTTAACAAAATTTGCCAATGTTGGGCTTCAGAACGGAGTTTTAGTACAAATTTTGATAAAGTTTTGTGTATTTTGGACCGATTGGAAACAAAAAAAAATTTCCCAAGCGGCGGTGATCCGACGGAGTTCAAAATTTTGCCAGGCGGCATGAACCGTAGGGCACCTGGTCGGAACCATGGGTACCGAAAAATGCCTAGGACCCCCAACCCCTCCCCAATTTGGAGAGCTCAGTATATACCTCACTAAGTGAATATAAGAAATTAATTTCGGCACTAGGTGACTGTCTGATTCTATTTGAGCAGGCTAAGTACTATTCAATGCCACTAAATTTAGCTACTCTTCTGAGGGCTTAAAATCCTATATTTCGCACCTAGCATCAGTATTATGTGATACACCTCTCTAAGTCAATATAAGAAGTAATTTAAGTACTAGGGACACTGTCACAACACCATTTGGGCATTCCGAGAGCTCTAAAATGACGAATTTCTTACCTACATAGCATCAGTCATATACTGTATACATGCATCAGTGAACCTAAGAAATTAATTTCACCACTAGGGTGACTGTTTGTTTGCATTTGGGTAGGCTAAGTATTATTCTATGCCATTAATATAGGCTAAACACTTCTGATGGCTCACAAATGCGAAAAATTCAATATTTCGTACCTAGCACCACTAAATTGTTATATACCTCCCTCAGTGATTATAACTAGGGTGACTGTCTGAACATTGTTTCGGGCAGAGTAAGTACAATTCAATACTTCGTCCCTAGCACCCCTAATATGCTATATACGTACCTCCCTAAGTTAATATAAGAAGTTAATTTCGTGGCTAGGGAGACTGCCTCAACACTATTTGGGAAGGCTAAGTACTATTTTGTATCTCTAAAATTGGACTAACATTCTTCCGGGGGCTCTAAAATTACGTATTTCGTATCTACATGGCATCAGTAATATGCTATATCATTCAGTGCATATAAAGAATTTAATTTCGGTAGTAGAGTGACTTTATGAATATTATTTGGGAAGGCTATATATTATTCTATGTCCCTAAAATAGAGCTAAATACTATTCCGAGCTCAAGAACCAAAAAATTCAATATTTCGTACCTAGCACCCCTAAATTTGTATATACCTCCCCAGTGAATACAAGAATGAAATTTCGGCACTAGGGTGACAAAACATTGTTTCAGGCAGACTAAGTATTATTCTATGTCCCTAAAATTGGGCTAAACGCTCTTCTGAGGGCTTAAAAATCCTATATTTCAGACCTAGTACAAGCAGTTTGGCTGTGCCCTGGAAAATCCTTTAAAATCTGGAATTTGAAAAGTGTCATGGAAAATCCTGGAATTTGCAATGCTCTCAGTAGTAAAACACCGAAGTCCCGGAAAATTGGGAGAAACGTCCTGGAATTGCGAGGCTAAATTTTTGAGTTGAGGGGATTCAAAAATTTCGCGGCGAGGAGAAGATTTCGTATTTCCTTTTACAATATTTGTGAAACTTCATGGTAAGCTGATTGAATCGTTGTAGGGGCGGCTCAGTGATCATGTAAGTGCTCATGTCTTTCGTTCTTTATGTCGATAGCCCAACCATTGGAACCATTCTTGCGCCATTTTCAGAGCCGTGGTCCTATGTTTCCATTCATGTACAACGCGCTGGATGACCCGACACGAACACTGTTAGCTCGGGTGGTTAAGCAAGACGTACTGAGCAAAGCTTCTAATGCCATCGCTTTGATGGGAGTGGACTTCTCACGTGACGATAATTTGAAAACCATGGTGGACGTTGGTTCCAGTGTCTCCAAATGTTTCTCTGATGCTCGGATTACTGCACTGGGAAAATTGAAGTTCAACAGCGAAGCAAAGAACTTTTGCGTCCGCCTCATCATGAAGATATAGGAGAAAAGTCTCCTAAAATAACCACTTATTGGAAATTTTCAAGTTTGTGGATAGCGCGTCCTGGAAAATAGCAATTTTGTCCTGGAATGTCCTAGAAAATTCTGGAATTTCAGCGCTGTCTACGCCGCCACCCTGTATAAGTAATATCAATATGTTATGTTATATATACCTCCCTCAGTCAAGATAAGAAATTAATTTCGGCACTAGGATGACTGTCTAAACACAATTTGGGCGGGCTAAGCGCTATTCAGCGTCTCTGAAATTGGGATAAGCATTCCTCTGAGGGTTCACAAGTGCCTAAAAATTCAATATTTCGTATCTATCACCCCTAATATGCTATATACCTCCCTCAATGAATATAAGAAGTTAATTTCAACATGAGGGTCCGGACACTTTGGGCAGGCTAAGTACTACGCAATGCCCTAAAATTAAACTAGACATCTGAGAGCTTAAAATTCTATGTTTCGCACCTAGCACCCCTAATACGGTATATACCTCTTTAAGTTATGTAAAAAGTTATTTTCGCGACTAAGGAGACTGTCTGAACACCATTTGGGAAGGCTAAGTACTATTCTGTGTCTCTAAAATTGGGTTAAACATTCTTCCGAGCTGTAAAACTACGTATTTCGTATCTACATGGCATCAGTAATAAGCTATATACATCTTTCAGTGAATATAAGAAGTTAATTTCTACAGCAGAATGACTGTCTGAACACTATTTGGGAAGGCTATTTGCTATTCTATATTGCCAGAGTGGTTACGGGAACCGGAATTCCCATCTGAGTAATGGGAATACCCATTCCGATATGAGAATTGGACAAGAACCTATACACTAGACTGTAATGCTGTTTTTACATAAAATGTTAGGGGTGCGACAGCACAATTTTGTGCCTCGGTATGTTTTAATAACTTGCTTGACTAAAGCGTGCTTCTTCAGCTCGGTCGCACAAAGAGGAAATCCTTTCTGGTATATTATCGTATTTTTAGTTCCAACAAAATAAACATTCTCAGTAAGATAACTATCATAAATTTCTATACATTTGAAAGAAAGTACGAAATATTAGCAGCGAAATCAATGAGCCATTTTGCGATTATTTGCGCGGCATTATGCGAAAAGTGGTAGCGGTCCGTCGAGACAAGTCTAACTTAAGTTTATCGCCGTCAAAAATAATAAAGGATCCAAGAAGACGAAATTGTACAAGTAGTCATTGGAATTTTCGAGAAACTTACAGCTGGATTCAAGTTTTACAGTTGGGAACTATACGAGTCGCCCTTTATTAGTTCTGAAAGCTCGGGTTTTCGATATACTTGCATTGACGTAAATAGACCTACGTTCGAGAGGTAGCCTGGAGAGGAAAGTGTTTTTTGAGCGGAGCGAGGCGAAGCCAAGCGAAGCGTTTTTATTTTGTGTCTGTGACCAAAAAAGTCGATGTCCGTCCGTTCGTTCGTTCGGTCCGACGGATCTCAAGAACCACTGAACCGATTTTAAAAAACTTTATTGTTTGAAAGCCTATCATGTCAGAGTGTGCACCTAATATTTGGGATTAAAAAATTTTGAGTGGTTAATTAGCTAATTAGTTAAGCTTATGCAGATAAAATAGAGAATTTTGCAATATTTGTGTTATTTATTGAAATAGAATCGTTTCGATCAAACCATTATAGGTTTTTTGGGTCGAAGAATTCAAATATATTTGTACCAGTGATAAAGCGCTATGCAATGTAGTTATTTGAAGAACATAAAATTGAGTACATTCGTAATGCCACAGCCCAAGCTCCGCTCACCAATGTAGTTCCACTACCGACTAGTAATCTAATACCGATTCAACGTCGGAACAGTATGTGACGAATCTCACAGAGTTTAAAAAGTTCAAAACAAAGCCCGTAACCACCCGAAAACCTTCAGTATAAATATCAATCAAATTCAGTTTCCATCACCACTCTGTATGTTGCTAATGGGGCTAAATCCCCTTTTCTAACTAAAAATGTAATATTTCTTATCTTGCACTCCTAATATAATTGCAATGTTTTAAAAATTCTGGGTTTCTTACAGAAAAACGTTTTTGTTTTTACATGGATTTATTATAAGTTTATTAGCTCGAGAAAATTATCAAAAACAAGTTAGAAAAAATTACTTTAACAGGAGTTGGAAAAAGGAACCCCTCATGTAATCATTGAAAACTATATTTACTCTGATCGTAAAAATCAGTTTGAATAGTCATATTTGTCTGTCCATTTTTTGCGTTTTGATAAAATGAAAATTGCTTTTTAGACTAAATTTTTATTCAGTCACTAAAATACCAAAAACAAGTGTTTACTGCACTCCTTAACCTTAGTAAGTGAGTCCTATATTTGGCTAAGTACAGCTGCAAAATAAAGAGTATCTACGAACTGTAAATGAAATTTTTTGTAAATGCCGATAAGATAAACTTATGCTGGCTAACAGGTTCATTAGTTAATAAGGTAAGTGTGCGGCAACCCAAAAACCCAGCGGTATAAGCTTGAGCCCAACGTGAAAAACAGTATGCCATATTGATCTTTCCGTTTTGTGCGCTTAATGGCAGTTTTTCAAACTGCAGATTGCTTTGCAAATGTAACTGCTTTTAATACAAAATGAAATTATTCTATTATTACTGTAAATGGAATACCACATGTTGCTTCATTCCGATGATGTTAACAAAATAACGGCAGCAATTGACGTACATATAAAAATATACCATGTGCAACACTTATAAGCAAATATTTTAGTGTAATTTTGGTAACTTTGCGTTTATCCATCTGTATAGAGTATTAGCTGACCAAAATCTTGGACTTCCAGTTTGTTCAGAGATACAATTACAGATCGTAACTTCAAAAAACTATTTCTGTAACTGAAATACAAACGTAAAAAAATTTATGTTTTAAAGGTCAGAAAGGTGAACTGTTGGGTTTACCCTAGGTAATAGCAACTATTAATTAGTCGTCTGCTGCTGTGTAACATTTGGGTAAATTGAACAACTGCTGCAGCAATCAGTATAATTTTTTCAATGGTTGAACAGAATAGAAAGGAGCATGGGCTAAAACAATAGTGGGTGGTCCAAATTGTCTTTCTAAAAGTGTAATGGTTTTGTACCGTTTTTGCAGGCTATAATCGCGAATTTCGGGTAGCTAGCTTTAAGTACTTTATTTCTAGCACGTTGGTCAAGTTTATTACTGTTAATTAAATTACTAAGTCCAGAATATCTACCTACAGCGTTACAGACCTCTTTGGGAGACTCGCACCACAGTTCAAATGACCCGCATTGTACTGCAGGGACATTTTTTAAAACCCGACCGAGTGGTCTAGCGCGCTACCACTTCAGAATGTGTATCCAACTCCGGCCCGGCACCTGAAATTTTCCATTCGTAGCGTTTTTGCTTCAAACAAATAAATGCATTCTGCCTTGTTATAAAATCATTATGGTACTAAAATGGCACTAAAAAGTTGATTGTCTTTTATGCTTCCTTGCTATGCCGTTTAATTTTTTGATGTGAACTGATAAACGATGAATTTATACCCCAAAGTCGAGACTATATATATGTAGGTTTACTACATTAGCGAGTAGGACTATGGTAGCATAGATTACAATATAATTATGCTTCAGGTTTAACATATATCCCTGAAATTGTAGAAACAGTAGTTCTGTGCGAAGCATCTCGTACACTATTAGGATAAGATATCGATTTACTAAATTTGCAAGTATATATGTCTTCTATGAATTTAGTTTACCTTGAAGTGTTTTTTCTGAACACTGCATTCATATTGATCTCTACGTTAATTTCATACTCTAGTGCAAATAATTGTTTTGTGACTATTTTACTGGCGAACCTCTTTAATTCTCTTATCAGCAATTATAAAACTAGTCGGTAGTGGAACTACATTTGTGAGCGGAGCTTGGGCTGTGGCATTACGAATGTACTCAATTTTATGTTCATCAAATAACTACATTGCATTGGGTAAAAATATTATATTTGAATTCTTCTAGCCAAAAAACCTATAATGGTTTGATCGAAACGATTCCATTTCAATAAATAATACAAATATTGCAAAATTCTCTATTTTAGCTGCATAAGCTTAACTAATTAGCTAGTTACTAATTAACCACTCAAAATTTTTTAATCCCAAATATCAGGAGCACACTCTGACATGATAGGCTTTCAAACAAAAAAAGTTAAAATCGGTTCAGTCGTTCTTGAGATCTGTCGGACCGAACGAACGGACGGACATAGACTGTTTTGGTGACAGACAGAAAATAAAAACGCTTCGCTCGGCTTCGCCTCGGTCCGCTCAATAGAATGCCAATTACAGTTCGCAGATACTCTTGACTTTACAGCTAAACTGAGCCAAAATAGCACTCACAAAGTGGTACAGCATAAACTTGTGTCTGCTATTTTAG
>JASANE010014226.1:0-42443 GCA_030248225.1 Trileptium ribeirensis
ATTTAAGCCGTTACCGCGACGTGTATCGAAGCTTGCTGATTCGTCGATTGTCTCTTGTTTAAGGTAACGATCAATTGTCAAAACGCTGACGTTTTCGAACTATTGCTCAATTACATGTACACAGGGAACGTTGTCATCGATCGTAATAACGTCACCGAATTGTTGAAGTTGTCGAATAATTTTCTCGTCACAAAGCTGAAAAATTATTGTGCCGAATATCTCGATCGCTATTTGGATGCGACTAATTGTATTTCGGTGAAAGAATTAGGTGAAAAGTACAATATGCCAGGCTTGGTCAAAAACGCGTTCCTTTTCTTGGAAACTGATATCAATCAGGTACGCATGTAATAATTTTTCAAGATATTTGTAACTGCGTATCGTTAACTTGTATTTTCTTAGCGGAACTTGGTTTGGGTTCTCCAAGTACAGTGAGGGTGTCCCACATATTTTGTTTTCCCTTGGTTCCCGACGTGCATCCCCCAGGGAAATTTTGACTCTCTCCAGGTCATGCCCCCGGTAAATTTTGACCTTCTCCGGTTCATACCCATGTACGTCCCTACACGAAAAATTTTTTCTGCTGGACTAAAATCAGATTTTTCGTGTAGAGCTGAAAGTCGGTAAGATTCCTGTTTCTACATTTAGTATTTGTAAATTACACATGTTTCATGTTGTGCTGACGGCTACAGTGTATCCTTCCGCGTCTCTCAGATCAATTGGTGAAATTTAACCGTAAGTATATATTACCTGTTACCCCAGTCCCATATGTATAATTTTTGCAGAATATAATTCAATACCATTCGCCGTCTGTATGAATGGTTTGGCAGTGCTAGTTCTAAATGTCCAGCGCTAAATTTTGGATAAATGGATAATTGAATGTGACTAATGTTTTAACGGGTGTTGACCCGTTACCTCCGGCCGCTGACCTTTATTTGCTACCTAGCCTCTCACGAAAGTTTGACCCCTTAAAGCATTTATTCTGACCCCGAGATGTTTTCCCAAGAACATGTGAAATTTATGTAATTTTAACAATAAATTATGAAACTCGGTAATAGTACGCAGACACGTAGACATAGTTACATTCGTTGGCCCGAAAAGTGGTGACTTCGGGGGCCCGTATAATAATTCTCGGCGGAGTTTTTAAAGTGATGGACAAAATTTTGCTCTAACTCTTATGTATATATTTCTATATTTTCAGGAAGCTTTAACTCTAGTACAAGTATTTTTAGGCTATAAAACTAAACTTTTGCAATAATACTGTGTAAAAACATTTAGAATACAGAATATGTACAAATTTAGAGACATTAATAAATATTTGGATTTTGTTGACCGCGGAGATTTCGACTGGGTGATAGGGATATATTGTTTCTCCGCCTCTGAAATAAAATTGAATGATCTCTGCTTTATGAGTGTAGTTAAGACAAGCTATGATAACACTCCGTATATTTAACGATATATATTGCCTATCATGTCAAAAATATTGTTAGTGCTATACCAGAAATGTGGATCTTGGCTGCATAGTAGAGGCGGAATTTCGCTTTCGGCGAGCGAGTGGAACGAGAATTTTCAATTTTGGCTTTGGAGGGGGTTGAGGAGGTCCTGTCTGTGTGCGTCGCACCTGGATCTCGATAACGGTTGGGCGGATTTTGATGCAGGATAGCTCATTCGAATCGCAATGGTCGGTTTAGGTGTAGTGACGGAGCCCGATTTTTGAATTTTTTGGCGCGAGAAAAGTTATGGGGCAAAATGACGTCATTTTGGCCCATTTTTCTGGCACCCCCTCCTGTTTTTGCGACTTTTCTCAATAAGTACACGATGTAAACTAATAGGCCTATTCCATGTAGCTTTTCCAGGGCTTTCCAATGATATATAACAAGTTTTTCAACTACTTCTCAATCTGGAGTCTATAAGCTTATAGTTGGCGCCAAATTTCATATTTGGTGAAAAGTCGTGCGAAATGCACCTAAATGTGTGCTTACTGTTGGTTTTAGTGTTTTATATGGGGTTTTCTGGGCAGATAAGCTCATTGCAAGTGTTAAAAATATTGTTGGGCAAATATTTTTTTACACTTCTGGTTCATACTTGGCATAAAAAATGACGTTTTCGAAATTTTTGGTGACAAGTCGTGGGAAAAGCACCTGAATGTGTGTTTATTGTTGGCTTTAGTGTTGGATATGGGGTTTTCTGGACAGATAAACTCATTGCAAGTGTTAAAAATATTGTTGGGCAAATATTTTTTTACACTTCTGGTTCATAATTGGTATGAAGAATGAGATTTTTCTCAAGTGTATGTTTGAATTCTTTAACGTTCTTTTCACGGTCAATTTAGGGTTTTATTGAATTATTAAATTGTTAGTTCACTGTTTTTTACTCGTTGTATGATGTTTTGTCTACTGCATACGTTGACTATGGAAAGAGGCGGGCGTAGCTATGACTCATCACTCACGGTTTATATAATGCTGCACCTGCGTACTGTGTGTAGGCTTTGTTTGTGTGTGCTTTCTACAACAGACTTCGGGGGATTGTTCTCACCACTCGAATTCTGGCTCGCAACCGAGCTTCACTTGTATACTGACTGATGTACAAGAATTATATAAAAGCGCACGGGTGGTGACAAGACACTTAGACAAATTTGAAGTAATGTACAATATATACTGGGAATTGCTGTGTGTAGTGTTGCGTTTTAGTTTGAAAGTTTTGATTTAAGAACAAATTATGTACAGTGCTACGCATATCATTCTAAACAAGTTCAAGGTTAGCACATACCGTATCTTTCTGAAGCACGATTTAAACAACTTTCATAAGTATTCACTTGGTCCTGTTTTGTTAATGTAAGATTAACGTGCTATAAGAACAGATATTTACTACGGAAGTACATATTTATTCTATTTTTATAACAGTATCTAATATTGCCTCTGATTAATCATTTCGCACCTGAGCCTAAATGTCAGACGTGACTACACAAGATTCAACATGCTAAGTCAAGTGTGATAAGAGACTTTGAGGCAAACACGTTATTAATACTGCAAGATAGAATTAGCCGGATGTGTAAAGAATCTAATGTGAGCTTGAACGTATCACCATTAGAAATTCTCCAAAAAAATAAAACATAGTGGCACTGAAAGTGTATAAATGTTTATAGTAAATGGAACTTCGCTAAATGAGTAAGCTAAAAGGCTATACAGTGAAATAATCGAACGTCTGTTGTAATATTAATCGTATAGCACTATAAAGTAAGTTTTTGGGACACCTTAAACAATGCATTTTTATAACATATATGTTAAGGTTTGCGAACGTGATTCAAAAATTCAATTAGTGATTTGAATTGTTTTCGCGGATTTTAAATTAAACGTAATTGGCTTTGGATTTAGGTACTATAGAAATTATTGAGATTTTGTCTTAAATTATTTTGCCATGAGTTCTAAACAAGCTATTCAAATGCCCACATAAAAAAGAAAGCGACATTTTATGCAAATCATGATTCCAATTTCCAATGGCAAATATTTTCTTTAAAGCGCTATTTTAGACTTTATAAGACACTCATTCAGCATAATACTGCACCAGTTATAAAAGACAAATATAAAATAGGGTGCTGAAGTAATAAAATAACATAGAAATTATAACAGTTGAAATAATAACAGTTGGAAATTACACGAAATTAAAGTAATATTGTGCTTATTTAAAGTCTAAATTGATACAGCATGTAAACCTGGGTAATGCCACGAGTCTTTCGTAATTTCTGCGATTTTTGGTTTGTCCGATTTGCAGTGAAGTTTATTTTCATGCATTTAGGTAATATGAAAAGCGGTTTCTGTTTCAATCTTTGCAATTATATGCCTTTTATTGAATTAAATTGCATCTCAAGAAAAACTCATTTGTTTTATGGTTGAACCAAGTTCAATGCCAGATTATTTTATTTAGTATTGTAGGAGTCAAAATAACAGCCAAGCTTGTAATACGTTTAGTCCCGTTTCTCAAAATTATCAGCCTTTAACATTTTATCCAAACTTCAAGTTTAATTTAATGGCAAAAAAAGCGCTCAGATTATAAAAAAATTTTCGTTTGTGGTACAATTCTTTCGCTCTTTATCAAATTGCTATCATTTGCGTTAATTCAGTTTCCATGTGGAGCCTCATTCCACAAGGTAATTGGAAAAACTGCGTAATGTAATTCGTTATGCTTAACTGTAGATGAATATTGTAAAATGAAAACAAATACTAACCTTTCGGTTACAAAAGTATCCGACATGCATTACCACTGGGTTATGATCGAAAGCGTTGGTTTTAGTTATTTTTCTTTATTTAAACTGTAAGTTGGTGTTGTGAGAGCATTAAGGTGCCACACAAAGTATACTATGTCAAATTTGTGTTGCTTATTAAATTTTAAGTGGTGAAGCGGCCCACAATTATTTGAATTGAAGGACATTATGCTGTATGCAATATTCAAAAATACAGAATTGTGGTCGAGATTTGTTTAACTAACAGGTATCCCATATGATTAGAACAGGGAATAACCGGAACCGTCCATTTAAACCGAAACCGGAACCTGGTCTTCGAAATTTATATATAGTAAAGCAGATGAAGGAAGAAATTAAGGTTTAGTCGATTTAAAATGCATTAAAAATAACTTTTATATACTTTAAACTTAATGTATTGTGATGGCATCATTGCCGTTCTGACACTTTAAAGAGACTGAGGAAGCTAATAATGTTTACTTATTGATCAATATGTCGTTTTATTGGACACCCAGAGCAAAAAATGCCTTCCACTATACACCCTTGCGTATATTGCGTCAAATTGAATGTGCTTACAACGCCTGGAGCGTAAAATATACACTTTCGCTCTGACCCCATTCGCCTATCTTTACTACACATACGTTTGTTGCATGTTGTTCTGTATGAAACTTGAAGTTATTGGTTTATATGATTCCAGGAAAAATTAATAGATAAAAAGTAATTTTCTGATCAGTGGTAAGACACACTGTTTATGCTAGCGTTGGACAAACAGTGCCCGTCAGTTAGATGATAATGATTATAACTTTCTAATCAGAATGCTATAAATTAGACACACTGTGATGCTGCTCGCACAGTTTCAATAAGATACAGTTCATTACCAAGAAAGCAGTTTTGGCTGCGTTGTAGATAACGTTACTTTACTTCAATTTCGCCTGATTTACAAAGTTTACTAGCTCACTGGCTGGTGCTTGACGCAATTTATGTTAGCCAAGCATACGCTAAGTACTTCTACGTAAGCGATACTCTGTTACACAGTTGGACTGGTTTAATTTGAGATAACCTGGAGACTTCTGAATGTGTAAAATAGTTGCTATAAGCATCGACCTGGTTTTGATTTGTTAACAAACTCTTGCAGTTTATGAAAAATTCCTACTGAAATTATGTTTCCTACTTACGTTTCACACGGCAAATTCCTTAGTTAATCTTTTGTTTTGCTTGGTTGTATTGGAGCTTGATTATTGTATAATATATATTACATATGTTTGTATCAGAGATGAAGTAAAAATGTGGAAAATTTCAAACTAAATTTTTAAAGCGGAATTCCGGTTCTGGTATGGTTTTTGACCTTTGCCGGAACACTATTTTCGCCGGAACCGGAACCCGAATTCCGGTTACTCCCTGGATTAGAGAGATAGACAGTAATATAGTTATATGTTTGCAGTTCATAGAAATCGAAGCAAATTCAAACATGGCAGTTGTATTATGGACTGTCAAGATTTTCTGTTTTAGGTGCTTGTGGAATCGTCAGAAGTGCTTGAATTTTTGTTTCCACGAACAGAAGCATTGCTAAACGATCCCAATTACGATGTTGATCCGAAAACGCGTTTGCGGTTCGCAATACGTTGGGTCAGCTACAAATTAAACGAACGAGAATCTTATTTTCGTACATTGCTTTCATTTATGAGAAACGTTGTGCTGGATTCTCAATTTGTTGCACAGGTGATGCTTACCCTTTTTGAAAAAAATTTATGGATACATACCTACATTGTACATTATATACTGCCAATGGTATGTTTTATTTACCCACAAGGTTGCCGATTTTTAGTTCTTATGCAAAAAGGCGAATCCGGACAGCAAGTTTGGAGTTTTTCCACTTTGTTGGAGTATAATAATTATGTATTAATAGCAATTATTTTGTACGTTACAGCTTCAGTGGTTCCAGAGGGTTTAGGGTGAATAAGTTAAAAAAATTCTATTGTCTTCGATTTTTCCTCATAATTTCCCCGTTTTCCTTAAAATTTGAGCAATTTTGCTAAAATTTGTCGCAGCCAGTTTTCGTGTTATTTATGGTCCTACAGTTCTACAACGGTAGCCCCTAGATGACCTGCGAACCCCCAGATGAGTTTGGGCAAATACCTTCTCAAACATTTTCCATTCTCATGGTGCGAACTGGGGTCCCCAGATAATTCTCTCTGCAGAAAGTAACCGTAACATTGGCTTCGAAACTTATATATTGTAAAACATATGAAGGAAGAAATGAAGGTAACGTGGAAGTAAAATGTATTAAAGCTAAATTTTACATTAAACCTAATTATTTACGGTGACATTATGGCCTCCCTGGAACTAAGGCTGAGGAAGCCAATAATGTGTATTTATCGATCATGATGTTGGTTTTTGGTACGTCAGTGCAAAACAATGTCTTCAATATTGAGAGTTCGAGTGTGAAAATGCGAGTGTGTTTGTAACGCATAGAGCGTAGACTAGACAATTGCGCTGTCTCCTATCGCACTGTACATGCGTTTGTTACATGTTATTCCATAGGAAACTTAACATCATTGTTTTATGTGGTTCTAAAAGAATATTAAAGAAGTAAATTATTGATGATACTTTGTTTAGGCTTGCGTTGCGCAAGCAGTGCCCGTCAAATAGACAATGATCATGTTGATTTTCTGACCTGAATGCTATGTGACAAACTGACAAACAGTTTCAGTAAATACTGCTCATTACTAACAATGTGGTTTCTGGCTCCCTTGCAAATATGTTACTTCAGTCCAATGTAGAATAATTTACAACCGCACTGGCTTCACTTATTTTATGGTAGCTAAACCAACATTTAAGTACTTCTAACATTCATTACTCTGTTATGGACCGATTCAATTATAAAATACACCACAGCTCTCTGAATGGATAAAACAGCTGCTACAAGCATTCATGTGGCGTCGTTTTCTTTAACTTTTGTATTGTTATGATGAGAAATCCCTACTTGCTTTTCACATGGCAATGCGCTAAGCTAATATTTTCTTCTATCTGATTGCACTGAAACAAAAATCACTATATATTTCATACGTTTTAACCACAGATGAAGCAAAAAATGTGGCAAATTTTTATACCGGCACTCCGGTATTTTTTGCCTTTTGCAGTTTTTCACGATTTTCGTCGGAACCAGAATTCCGGTTACTCCCTGGGTCTCAGATATAATTTTGGAAGTTTAGAAAGCCACGGGAATATTGTGACTCTCAGGAAACAGGTAAGCTTAAAAAAATACATTCCATTGCCATGCGGTAGTGCACTCATAGATAACAGATAGTTTATGTACGGAATGACAAGGTCACACATGTAATTGCCCAGTCTCGAAAAATTTATATAAGTTGTATGTTACAATCAAGCAGCGATCTTTACTGTGCACAGCTTTCTGAAAGGAGTGTATGGGATGACGTCTGGAGTTGCCATGTTCGTCTTTGTTTGAAATTGTAAGTTGGAGGGAATAATTGTTAGACTTTATATTTTCAAGTTCATTAAATTCTCATAGAAATATTATCAGGCTTTAATATGACGTTTTAGTGTTATAATTAGTGGCGAATAGAAACAGAAATTTAATAAATCGTGAGTTTGGTAGGTATACCATGGGGTTTTATGGACGACGAATACAGGGAACATGGCGGATACGTAATGAACAGTGCTGATCTGCAATCCGTCCACAGTAGACATGCCAACGTATGCTTATGGCATACAAACTTGGGACATGTCTAACATACATTGCTTTATTGCACACAGAGTAAATACGTCGCTTGACACATTGTTGCCTACACGTAAAATGACGTCCGATAATTTATCTGTCAGTTGGAATTTTTTACGTTATTTCATTGCAGGTACTCGATACTGACCCATTATTTCAACGGTCAGAACACTGTTTATATACTCTGCTGGATACGTTGAACGAGAAAGCAATGCTTCTGCCTAAGTATGAATCGTTGTATCATTCGTTGCTTGTTAAATATTCCGGTGACGTAAGCATATATTTGAATAATCCAACGCCTACGCCATCAACCATAAGTAGTGTAACTAATGGCATTGACAGTCAATCTAATCTATACCAACACAATAAAGCTGTAAAATCATCAGATCTACAGGATAATAATTGTGCAAAGTTTGAGCAGGAAGGCAACTTAACAGCGGATGAATCTTCAAGACCAGTTACAACAGCGATCATTGAGTACAAATCCGGCTCTGAAAGTGCAACGACGTCAGACACCAATATTTTTGAAGCTATTAAAGCTTTGTCGAATGCTGGTGGAGATTCATTAGAAACCAAATCGCCAAACGCAGCAGGCTCAAATAGTATTAGTTGCCTTCATGGTACAACAAGAGACAGTGAAATTAAAAACTCGGCTGATTCGCCAATTTCTGCCCATATAAGGGCAACCGTTGCTCGTGTGGCGGCTGAAGGTCCTTCTACATCGCCAGTAACCTGTGTTGATCCATGCGCCGTGGCTTCCGCTATTTCGGATTGTGACCTTGTTCACAAGCAACAATTGACCAAAATTTGCCATCGAAAAAACTTGTCGAATCTTTCTTTATCTGCTAGCAGCTGTAATAGCAGCCGTAAAGGTGCTGTTCATAGAAACTTTGTTGATGTTAGTAATCCGGATGACCATTCGACCAACAAGATAGATGAGGTGGCCGCACAACGGCAACTGTACACACTGAGCACGGCTGTGTATTCTCCCAACCGAAATAAAAATTTGCTATGCAGTGAAGGCAATCAAGTTATCCAAGATACACGACAACCACTCGTGACATATCAACGTGCTTCGTCGGAGATGATTGCTCAGCGTGAAAGCGAAGCAATGTCACCGGTAGAACCACCATTCAGTCCTAGTCAGATGCTTGTGACGACTAACATTAACCATTACTCGGACAGTAACAGCAACAGTACTAATAGCAATAGGAACAAGAAGCAACAAATTTCATCAGCAACATTTGACCATGATCATCAAGGACAATGTACGGCTGCTGTAAAACAGGAGCCCGATATTTCGTATATTGATGGAGATCATGGTTTAAATAGCACTGAATCAAGTCCTGGAAATGGATGTATCAATACTGCTCTCAAATCAAATACAGTATTGGAGCAGCAGCAGCGGTGGATCAATGGCAGCAACACCTCATCAGTGGGTCAAAAGGTATCGCCGTCGTTGACAGGCATTAGTGTTTCCGGAAACGAGTGCTCGTCTTTAGAACCTTTATCAACATCGGAAATGAGATGTGGAACTGTGGCCAGCAGTGTGGCAGCATCGGATATTGATGGCGGTATGTGTGGCAAGAAGTGTAGCTTGTATTTGAATCATATATTACTTGACTTTTCCTAGTACTGGTTTCTCCAAATTAAAGATACCACTCGCCCATCCACTTCGTCCTTTGGTTTAAAACGCACATTCTCTACCAAAATTTTGCTGTTTTCGCAGTGTAAGACTACCTGCCGAAATTTTGGGCTGTTGTTGGCTCTATGGCGAAATTTTGGATTTCCCCGGATAAAACACTACCGTGAGCTATTAACAGTATATTTTGGAAGTGCTATTCCAAAGCCAAAGGTTTAGTATACAATGCACAAATTTGTTTAAACGTTTCTTCTAGCCTCAATTATACACCCATTTTTACAACGCTTCTGAGACGATATTTCAACAGTTTTAAGATTTTGCGTTCAAAAACATTGAATTGTGGTAATTTTCAGATTAAGAAGCACCGTTTGAACAGGATATCGTCTTTATTTTATTTTTCCTGGAACGGGGTCAGTCGGGTGGCATCCCTTGTTATCCTTCGACATCCCTGCCTATTTCAAAATTTTTAGCTCGTGGGGTTGGTCGTAGCTGGCTGGCACTATTGGCTAATGGCTGGTTGGGGTATGTTACATGTCATTCAAGTATAGTTTAGCAATAACCAAATGATATTTGGTTACGTTGTCTATTTTTACGTGTATATATTTAAATTTAAACGTATTGTTAATTTTAATAATATTAGCATCTGGCCTCTCCTCGAAGGTAGGGTGGCAATCATTTTGGGGTTCCCCAGGTCAGGCCCCACGTAAAATTTGTCTTCCACCAGGTTAACCCCTCAGGTATTTTTGAGGTGACACTAAAATGATTATCCTAACAAAAATTGTTATATATAAACTCGACACTACGGTAACATTCATGTTCATGATAAAATCATAAGTAAATTGAACTTTGACCGGCAGAAATACGCATTTTCGGTAGGTTAAATACTAAAGATGCTAAATACTAAAGAACTCTGTAAAATACTAAAGATGTTACATAACTAAAGATGTTAAATACTAAAGACTCTGTAAAATACACAAAGATACACATGTTGTTAATGCATAAAGAACGTAATATATGCAATTACAAGGTTCCATTTGACCTGAGGGCAGGACTTTCCGCAGCTGGAATTTCCCCAGGTATTTGCAGTTCTTCAAGTTAGAGCTGGGGCGCCAGCTCAAACTCAGCAGATGAAATTTTGGTACTGTGGAGATGACAGAGCAAGCGTGCATATGAGAGATGTGGTGTAGTGATGCAACCTGAAGAAATTTTTCGGTCCGGTGTGGGCTGGTCTAGGCCCAATAAGTCAAAAACCTTTTTTCAGCTAACAGACATAAATTTTTTCGTCCTGTTCCAAATATACTGAGGCTTATTTTGAGAAGCCGTTTTTACTTCATCGCGTTTAGACAAATGCTGCCGTAACACTTGTTAAGGCATTAGACAGCAACGGGGTACTAAACTGGATTTCGGAACAAATTTGTGAATATTTACAACAGCTCAGAACAGTTTCAACGGCCTGGCCAAAAGTTTAGCGTCGTTTCAAACTGGTCAGTTGGTATCACTAAACACTAATCTACATTCCAGTGCTACGCTGTATTATGTGGCACGTGCGTCTTCGCTCTTATTCTTCGCATTTCGGGGCGCGTCAAAACACACTGACCTACAAATTTTGAGCGAGGGAGGTAGGACCGTAATTTTCCTGTGGATCGGTTGGAGATGACGCTCAACTTTCATGTTTGGTTGCTTACCTTATATTGGTCCCCTTCCCCAAAACTGTTACCTTAAAAGTGTAGATTTGACCCTTCGTATTTTCATCTCCGCCGAACTTAAGATGTTGTTTTATTGAATTTGGAGATGGAGAAGCTCTAGCTTCAAAATCGACGAATTCTCACTAGACTGCACTATGGTGAAAAAGATGGGCGTCCGTTTATTTCTGTCTCTGTAAACAGGACTTCGTTATCTCAACGTAAATCGATATGGACGTGTGAGTGCTCACATGAAAGCTACAATACGCTAGATGTGCCTTTTAGAGGTCTTATTCCGATTCCACACACCCACGTCCCACCAGAGGGAGTCGCGGGGTATACCCAGGGGTATATGGCTAAAATGGGTCATTTTTGTCATAATTCGGCAACCCATGGGGCAATTTGAATCATTTTGATATCGAAATATGTGTCCTGGGAAGCTTAATTTATGGGTATATAAATTGTTTTGGTCCGGTCCCTATGGGGCATGGGGGACTTTAGCAAATGGGCAAATTTCCAAAATTTTGGTCATACTTTGTCGAGGTGTAGCTATGTAACCACTCAAGCTATTAGAACGAAATTTGGTGTGTGGATAGAGCTACCGGAAGGCTACCTGCAAAGTGTCAACGGATTGGTATTTGAGGTCAAAGTTGGGCCGGACGCCATATATAGTCATTCGTGCCATTACCACTTCTAACGGTATATTAATAGATTTGTGGCTCAAAATAAGTTCATATGGGTTTTCGTGGGTGCTGATTTCAAATCGTCACTGTATTTAGACGTATCTCTTCGTGTCGAGGTAGTGACATCAATGGGTAAAACTAGGCGAGTGGTGTGAAAGGGACGAGTGTCATGCGGTCTGTAGTAAATTCTGTTTATGTTTTCTGTGCTACCGTTTTTTGTTACGATTCTTATACATAGATATGTTGTTCGTAAGCAGTTCTGAGGTAGAGTAAACCTTCGTAGGACGCGTATTAGATATCTGACTATCAGTATTGCTGCATGTATGCCTTATTGAACAGAATATCAATATTTTTTGGTGAGTTACATCTTTGTTTCGTAACAAGAATATATTTTAATGAGTTGTTCCACTGTATGTTAACGTTACAGTTTCTCATTATTGCTCCGAATTCATACACTTCACATATCGCAAATGTGTGCAATGTATAAATGCACGGCAATTCTAGTTTTTATTTAACTTTGGAATTTGTTACACATGTAAAACTTATTAATTTTGGCGAAGACATGTTACGTATTTTAAACGATACACATGAATAAATGTATAAATATTGATTATATGTACATTATATACTATGTAATGTTATAAAACAGTCTCTCGCTAATTCGGAGTCAGACGTCATCTCAAGAACCCCCTGTTACCAGAAGGTCGGGAACCGTGGTAGCATCTTCAATAATTTATTCATCCATGGTGCGATGGCTCGGACCACTAGTTTTGAGGGCATCGAATAAACAATATATTTTATATGTCCATGTATAATATTGCCTTCCATGCTCGGAGTCAGACTTGACTTCGAGAGCCCTGTATTGTCAGAACACTACCGGAACCCTGCTAGGATCCCCAGTATAATAATGTTATCTGTGGTATGATAGGTCAGTCCAGACCCCCAATTTTGAGGCGACCGAATAGACAATTATCATTTTAAAAGAAAAGTTACATCGAACATCAGTTAAAATAGAACCTTTTTACTATTTATTTTTTGGGCTGTTAACATTTCAGATTAGGAAGGAGAGTGCCGCAACACAGTTCTAACATTCTAATAAGTATTTAATTTGTTCGTTGTATCGGATGGGATAAAATTTGATGTGACTAACTGTTTTAAGAGCAACTAAGGTCTACAACTTGCCAACCGGTCTCCCAAAAATGTCGTTTATTGTCTTTATATATTTTAGGCCCTAATAACGGTGCGGAACCTATGCTTCCTCCTATACGCATCAAACTAAGGTTGTGTAGCAATGGGCAGCAAACTTCAAAGGGAATTACAGGTAAAATGGTAGAATAATAATTGCTTCATTTATATATAGCAGGGAATAACCGGAACCGAAATTTGCCGGATCCGGAACCAGCAACCGGAACCGTCCATTTAAAACGGATCCGGAACCGGAACTTGGTCTTCGAAATTTATATATAGTAAAACAGATGAAGGAAGAAATGAAGGTATGGTGGATTTAAAATGCATTAAAAATAACTTACATTAAACTTAATGTTTTGCGATGGTATTATTGCCTTTCTGAAACTTTAAAGAGACTGAGGAAGCTAATAATGTTTATTTATCGATCAAATATGTCGATTTTTGGACACCCAGAGCAAAAAATGCCTTCCACTATACACCCTTGCGTATACTGAGTCAAATCGAATATGCTTACAAAGCTTGGAGCGTAGAATACGCACTTTCGCTCTGTCTCCAGTCGCCTTCCTTTACTGCACATACGTTTGTTACATGTTCTTCTGTAGGAAACATGAAATTATTGGTTTATATGATTCTAAGAGAAAATAATAGATAGAACGTAATTTTCTGATCAGGTACACTGTTTAGGCTAGCGTTGGACAAACAGTGCCCATAAGTTAGATGATAATGATGATAACTTTCTAATCAGAATGCTACAAATGAGACACACTGTGATGCTGCTCGCACAGTGTCAATAAATACAGTTCTTTGCCAAGAAAGCAGTTTCTAGCTGCGTTGCTGATAACGTTACTTTACTTCATTTTAGACTGATTTACCAAGTTTACAAGCGCATTGGCGGGTACTTGAAGCAATTTATGTTAGCCAAGCATACCCTAAGTACTTCTGCGTTAGCCATGCTCTGTTACCGAATTGGACCGGTTTAATTGAAACGTACCGCACAGACTTCTGGATGTGTAAAATAGCTGCTACAAGCAACGACCTGGCTTTGATTTGTTAACAAATTCCTGCAGGTTATTATAAAAAATTCCTACTGAAATTATGTGCCCTACTTACGTTTCAAACGGCAAATTGCTTAGTTAATCTTTTCTTTTGCTTGGTTGTTTTGGAGCTTGATCATTGTATAATATATATTACATATGTTTGGATCACAGATGAAGCAAAAAACGTGGAAAATTTCAAACAAACTTTTTAAACCGGAATTCCGGTTCCGGTATTGGTTTTGCGCTTTGCCGGAACCGCAACCGGAACACGATTTTCGCCAGAACCGGAATTCTGGTTTGTCCCTGATATATAGATATTAACACGTGAATCAGTGCTATCACGGTTAATACTTGTTAAATATGTCACACACTGAGTTCATGATCAAAATCAGTAGGACGTAAAATTGTTACAGTTGCCTCGATGATATGAAATTTGAATTTTGAATTGAATTTCTCTTCGATGATATGAAATTTGAATTGAATTTCTTACTTGAACATTGAAATGCCGCCTTTTTATTGAAGTCTTCACTACGGCAATTTCAAGGCTTTGAAATTGCTCTAACAATTATGAAGAAAATTGGATAATGTGTGCGGTGTACGATTTACTAATCAATTTTATGGAATTAAATAACATGCTGGTAATTTTGGATTCCTGCCCTATTCTTATTGGATATACTGCTGCCCTTTATTATGGCAACACGAGGTATTAGTGACATTGTCCTTGCTATTCACGGGTACAATGTGTGTTCTGAAATGATAACGTCACGGATCTGTCATCTCACGTACCCACGTGATATTGCATCGCCACCAAGTTTCTTCAGCATAGGCTCAAAATTAACATCTCAATGCAAACTTACTTTTTCAGGCATAAATTTCTCACTTTCCATCATAGCTTATTTTCCTCGAAAAATAATTTGTTTTTATATTTTCTCTTTTAATCATGTAAAATTACTAAACTTCAGAATGAGACAGGATTTACGGTAGTGGGTAGTCTTAGGTTTCGAATTAGGTCTGTAAGTTTTTTCTTCTGTCCCTCGTTGCCAAAATGAGGTTGAACAACCTTCTTTTGAAGCGTAAATTTCAAATTTCTTGTACCTCACAGAGTTGTTGCTTTTGTCATTGAGTCCCATACTTTATTGGTGCGCGTTTTGGTTCCCATCATGTCGTGAAATTCATTTGTGTTAAAAATATTTTCCAATAGTTTTGACGGTTGTTGTGATGTTGCCGCTTGATGGAATTTCATTAAACGTACGGCACGCGCCAGAAATGACGGTCGAATTTCAAACGAAGCGAGCCGCGAGCTTTCGAAACTATTTAAATTAAGATAAATTATATTTTTAGAACAAATTAATTTCGAGCGAGCTGCGAACGAGCGACAGTCATTTTCGGACTGGAGAAAATTAATGACTTGCGCTGAAGTAGGGTTGGAAAATTGTTTAGATTCCTCCTTCACCCCGTTGTGGAAAGCCAGAAGATAACTTTCCAACGAGCAGTGACACTCATTTTCGACGTCTTTTCTATTTGGGCCTCTGTTAATCGGAGTCGCCACTTAGCTTTATTGGTGGAAGCTTGAAATTATAAAATTCGTGCACAGTTCGCCCAAACTCACGAGAGTACACCATCAAATGAATAATATCAGTATACAAATCATTAAATTTCTGCTATTTACACATTGTAATAATTTTAGACCTTTCGTTTTTTCTAACGTTATCAAGAACGTTATTAACCCTAAAATGCTCCGTTTGCTAGTTACGATGTATCGCGAACGTCGTGGTATTCGCGGTGTATGCTTGCATAAACTTGCGGTAGGAGCATTTAAAGTGAAAAATAACTCTTAAAATACCATTTCTGTAAGTTCAGAAAAATTAAAGTGTCCTGTGGTTTTCGTTGGGTTTATTTTACACTTAATCTATTGTTGTTGTATTATAATCTCTCTTAAACCTAATTTGAAACTTCAGAGATGTCAATCACCAGGTGCTATGGTTGTTATCGTAGTTTTTGTAAGAAGAATTCAGTCATGTTCATCAATCCACTTGTTGTCAGAGCGCTGAAAATGTTTTACTAATGTTATAACCGTTCACAAACTACGTCATACTGCGCTAGACTAGCCACTGTGCGAGTTAGTACTGCATACTGCAAAAGTTAACTGCCTGTAATGTGGATCTATTGCTTGTTTATAGTTTTGTTTTTTTTCACAGGAAAACACGTCCAACGACATATGAAACGTGTATTGAGCTCAGCAGATGCACGATCACAGAAACAAGTTCACCATGGGATTACCCACAAAAGTACATTTGGAAGATATTTAAGGGTTTATATTATATCAGTGGGTTCTATGTTGTTTCCAAGCAATTTTTTTTTCATTGTCTCGTAAAATCAGATATCACTTAAATTATATATTTTTAGCGTGAAAGCTGTAGATATTTATGGCACCCGCCATAAATGACCGATGGTTGAAGTATGTTATAACATCGATCGCTTGAAGTTCACTCGCATCTCCGACATTCGAAATGCGACAGTCATTTGTCGCAAAAATTTATATGTGTCTTCGCAACTACATAGTCATAATAATTACCACAGAGTACTAGACATAAATGACTGTCAAGTTTCACACAAAACGTTATGATCTCATTGGACCAAGGTATGTATATGCGTAGATACGAGGATCAGTAGTGTGTGTATCTATTACTATGAATATCACTGCCGTGACCAGGGAATACGGGGTTCGAACTACCTACATAATTCATCCTAGACCGTGTATTTATTTGACCGAATACTAGGAAATTTTTGCAACAGATAAGTACGTAGAGATAGCAGTTGACAATGACGGTGTCTTAGGCTTTTGTATACATTTCATTTTCAGAATTTCCTAGTACTTGTTGCTTTGTTTCTTGTTGCGGACATCCGGATATTAGCATTGTGACCTATATTTAACAAAATCTTGTCGCACAGTACAAATAGTTAATACTTTGTTATTCGACTAAATATTGTACAGTACGCGCTAGAAATGACTGTCGCCTTTTTCACGAACACACATCGAATAAACAACGAACGACTATGAAGTGAACGAGCAGCGGTCGTTTTTGGCAGGTACTGTTGTGGTAAAATATTGTTAAATGTATTCAAAAACAGTGCAGTAATGTTTTTATTGAGGTTAAACCAACTTTTCAACCTTTTTTAGCTAAAATTAGTCATATTTTTAACTTCTGAACGGAGATTTATACCTCAATACCTTCCTGAGTTTATAATAATTGTAATTACACGGATCAAACCATTTCGCAATGAATATATTACTTTGCACAGTCAAACCTTATTGTGACAGTTATTATTATGGTTTATAAATTTTCCGTGGTTTTTACATTCTCAATGTCTCTAATTGTAAATATTTTATGCCGTACTGAAAACGAATAGTTTTTTATAGTATTAACTATTTTCAGATTACAGTGAAAGTGATGATAATACCAATAATTGTGCTAAGATTAAACAAGATGAGTGTAAAAGGTATATGATATAGTATATTATTTTAATTTTGTTGTTTAATAAAAATAGTAAGCTTTTATCATATTATATGTTATACTTGCTCATACAGAGGGGGAGTGTATTATACCATCTGAGGCGTCGGATCTCGTGCATTTATGTGTAAGTGTACATTTTGCAAATTTTATTCTTTCCTGAGGGCATTGGCAACTTTGAATTTTTTATTAGATTCACAGTAAATCTTAACTGTGTTTGAGTTTCCGTATGGCTAATTGCATTATGAAGTTTTGTGTTACCAAGCCTGTGATTATTTGCGTTCACGACAGAGGTTTTACCTTGTGTCTCAAATATTTGCGTCTCTACTGCACCGCCATATGGTATTACAACTTCATTGCTTGTTTTTATCAGCGAATCAGTCTTAATTCGATTGTCGGTACCAGGCTAAAGTGCTGGTTTTTAAAATGTACGCTATAATTTGCTGCTATGTTTAACCGTTATTTCTAAGGTCTCGCAAACATTAATCGCCTGACGCGGCTGTGCCACTTTGAAGCATATAATAATATTTAGTATTTTCCAGCAAAGAAAGTAGTTTGAATTCTTTCGTTGTAGGCGTGGTAAGGATTCATTAAAAATATATGTCCTTACTGGGTTACGAGTTGGATCCTTTTGTTTAAGCACGGTAACTTTATGTCGCACTACAAACAAGCATTACGATTTGGCATAAATGTGTGATCTGTGTTATTGAAACGGAGCGATCGGAGTTTCTACACGGGGCGCTAGAGGGAAAATCGTGGAAATTTCTTTTTGACTGTCCCTGTCATTCATAATTCATATTCAGATGGACGGATGTCGACATTTTTCTGTTCGATAGCAAAAGTAATGACGATGTGCTCTTTAGTTGAATGCGAACATCCCCGACAGCATGTTGGGGTTTAAATGGCAATAAATGTGTGTTGCCAAGTCTCGCGAAACGGTTACATGTGTTTCACAGCCAATACCTCACGAGACAGGCTTCCCTTCTAAAAATGGAGACCACCACAACTTTGCCGACCACGACTATTTGGGACCATTTCCTGGGCCGTTGTGGGCAGAATATGGTGCACAGATTCTTTGACAGAAGCCGCGATTTTTCAAATTACGGCATGTTATTGTATTTTTTACCTTGCAGTCAGTGCCTATTAGGTTAGGAAACAAGCTGGATACGATGGTTTGCTATCTCAAGGATTTTACGGCGTACGAAACAATTTCTAAAATGTGCCTTTTCATATGTCTGATTATGTATTGCGTGTAAGGCATCAAGAATGGTCTATAAAGGTTTTTCGGTAAGCTGAAAACGGTGGGCTCGTTTTCTATGGCCCAGAACGAGTAGCTAATGTCTTTTCAGATGTTTTCATTGGGTTTATGGTCAATGAACCCGATTTCAAGAATATAGTCTGTGTTCAGGGCTTGGGGCATTGCATCAAAAATCTATGCGGAGATTTTTCGGTATGCTGAATACAATGATTTGGGTATCTCCTACTCTGGCATTCATGTTTCATGGGTTTTCATTGGGTTTAGGGCCAATGAACCCGATTGCCTACATATAGTGTATCTTCAACCTTTTGATACTTATTTCGTCAAGCTCGTCAAAAATTGTCTATATAGGTTTGCCGGTAGGCTGAGTACAATCTCATGGTTATCTAAAGAACAGTACAAACACTTTATGCGTTGCCAGTTTTCAATTGGGTTAGAGTCGACGAGGTTTTAGGATTTTCAATGGGTTCAGGTTCAAGAGGTTATAGGATGTACATATACATAAACCACAGTCTGTTACAGATGATTAAACAACTTGATAACTTGAAAATGAAACCACGCGCGCTCCGTTTCAGCCCCTCTTGCTAGATACTAGTATACAGTTCTCGACAGAAATAGTTAGTGTCGTATTTCGATCCAAAATATTAATCTAAATTTACTTATGCTCCAGCACCTCTTGGAGAAACATAAATTATGAATACAGTTTTAAAAAGCGTGGCTAACAATATTTCCAGTAAATCTTGAACAGCATTCTCGAAACATGGTACGGCGACTTCCTTCTTGTACTATATTTAATTATGTTATACAAATTGGCACTTGTGGCGATCACGAAAATCTGCGTTTGACTGCACATGCTGTTTCGCAAAAATATTCTTCAGATAATAATACTATAACATGATTGATTTTAGACTGGCCCGCCCCATATTCCTAAGTAGTACAACATTTTCAAATGAAATAACAACATTATATGCACATAAACATGCACGGCCTAGATGCTAATGGTCATTGTTACTAATTGGTGGAAGAATGGCAGGGTCGCCTATCTTCGATTGTAACCACATCTGTATCAGGTTCTCATACAGCACGTTCTACAACATAGTGTTACTGTGTTGCAGTGCAGTACAGCAAAAGAGCAAACTTATAATTTTTCAACATAAGTATTTTTCACATTTTCAACTTTATTGTGAAGTGTTGCGTAAGAAAAACTTCTATGGTAAAATTATAGGTGTGCTGACTTAGGGATGGTTATCGTGATAATTACATTTTCATTGAGGTACCATAAGCGCCCTCCCACACCTCTGTAAAAAACCGCGGTTTTATTAAGCGGTCGAAACGGCGAGTATAATTGCTTTGTTCGATAGAAAAAGGATGATGTACGCCGTAATAACACGCTAAGGGGTCCGACCACATCTTTCGCATCAAAATGGAAAAAAATGGGTTTTAAGGATTCTTTGCTAATTTGTCTACACAGTTTTACCTTCAATTTACGTCAGTTTCTCTTGATACTATTTCTTTAAATGGTATCACAGCAAAACGGAGACTGTCACGAATCGTTTCATTCAGACTTGCTGAACTTCGCTTTTTGTAGAATCGTAGGCTCACTCCCTGTACCAGTTGCGTAAAAATCTCGTTGTCAACCCCATGCTATAATGTAGATTTTTCGAATTTCGGCATGCGATTGTGTGCTTTTACCTTTCAACGCATGTTTATTAGGTTGCCAAGAAGTTTGAATACGGCGGTTTTGATAACTAGAGTCCAGATGTTGTCACCATGGAAGCGCCTGCGACCACAGCTTAAGACAACTCATACAAAAACAATTACGTAATACATAATGATATTGATTATATAAGATGTTGCCCATATTGATCTTCCCCCATCACCGCCCCAACTAAGTATCCAATTTTATCTCGAGAGCCCCGAAGCCAAACGTGATTCATAATAAGACACATGATAACTGTCCCGAGATTAACGACGCAATTTCGTATATAAACATGCATTTTTATTTATATATACAATTTATATATAAACATACGAACATTGTACATATACTTAATGCATATATATTCATTATATAATACATTGCCTCTAATTATGCAAAACATTGCCCCCGCCATCACTAAGGTTCCGATTGACCCAATTTGGGCCTATTTCGATAAGCCCGCCGGAACACGGAATGGGCATTACGGTTACATCATGCTAGTCACGTGTAGCATGGGAAAACGAAATGTTTTCCGCAACTGGGAAATTAACCAATGTAAAAAAAAATTTAATATTATAACGCCGCCTGGAATTAACGCAAAACAACAGGCGAGAAATATATTGGTGCTAAAAGAGAAATTTAACGTATTCTTACAATTTTTAGAATGTGTTGCATTTATTTCTTCAAAATCTATTTTGCCATGATAGTTAAAGTCGCTAAAATAGACAGATTAATTGCATTGTACAACGTTCTGAAAGAACATATATTTCACTATCGGGTTCATTATTGTATGAAGGATTCTTGTATTTTTAGGTAGACATCGTCCAACAATTATTGATCAACATACAGATCATTTAAACTACAGACGCGGCCAAAAAATAAGTGCAATCTGAATTGATCAAAATCGCAATCGATCGAAATTCCGTTTAATGAAAATTTTATATATTTGAAATTATTTACGCTTTACTCGAACGAAATTTTTAATTGAAATTGATTATGTTGCAGCAGTTATTTCTATCCGTGATTATACATTACTCGTAACAATTTACTGTTTAGTATTGAAGGAACAAAAAGAAATCGAACAGCGCTTTAAATGTAGCTTATACAGGACTTAACGATGTGTCTAATGACCAACATCCGACTGCGCGCAGCATACTCATAACGACAATTTCCTGTAGGAATAAACGTCCGTTATAGCTTTAAATACTACTTGTGTAAATTTCTAACCGTTCTGCAATCTTTATTTAAGTGTCGATGAGTGTGTTGGTTGGGATCGCGATGATAGGCGAGGGAGCGATTGCAGGCAAAGTGGCCACTTTTCGGACAGTAACGAAGCCGCGTTAAATCGCCGAAGTGCCAGTTGTAGCGTGCAATCTTGCGAATTAGAACGAGATGATGGTGAAGGCATTGATGCTTATGGTGAGGAAGATGATAGCCTGTGGGACGAAGAAGACATCAATGTTGACTTTGATGACGCTCCAGATATAGCCAGTGGCGGTAGTGAAGGCGGAGGACCGGAAGCACAGTTTGGCCGCAGTCACGTCAGTTCTCCGAAACCAACGTTTGCGCCACTCCTTAAAACAATGAATAATAGTCTGGACAAGGACAAGAACGCTAGAAGAAACTCAGCGGCTGTTGTACAGATTAAAACTGAGCAGCATGATTGTGATACGGAGTGCGCTAGTATGGATGGACGTGATCTGGATAGCGCAAGTGTTACAAAAGCTGAGGTGAGACTATGTTTCTGGTTTCTGAACAACTAAAGGAGGCCTTATCTAGTTATGTGGCGTATTATTGGTCTCGTTTTGTAGTGAAACTCATTCTCTATATTTTTATGTCTGCATATTGTGTGCTGCTATGTAATTTAACGCTGCAGGACTGGGTCAAAACGGGTGTTTGACTGGGCTCTAGAGACCCAAAACTCACGGCTGCAATATCTCCGTAAATGCTTGATCTGTATCGGGATCATTTCACGAAACCATGTAATTTGTGGGGAGGGGGGCTACATCGGCACTTTTTGGCCCATACCACCAGTTTTTTTGCAAGGAAATTTAATGGCGCTGTGTGGTGTAGTAATATGCTGTCCGACGGTCATTATATGGTATGGTGGACTTCTGTGCCCCTAACATAGCAGAAACTAGGGGTCCACAAATTGGATGGGCCAAATTAAGCCAAAAACACATGTCCCACTGTAAACGTTCGCGGTATCGCCAGCACATGATGCATATGTGTGTTTTTCATTTCACTGTGATCGTTTGATATTTGCTAAATTTCCGGAAAAACTTGGGGGTAAACATAGACACTGAAGCTGACGCCAAGCTTCAGAAAATTTTTTTCGTGACACGTAGCCCGCCCCGACCTAGGTCAAATCTGTCAACTCACATACGATGGTAAATAATGTCAAAGTGCACTAGCGCCAATAATTCTATATAACGATAATCGTAATCGGTACAGGTGTCAGTGAAAGAAGAAAGTGAACGTATGTCTATGTGTTGCTTAGTTATGATGCCGAAGGTCACAAAGTGCCAAAAACGAGGTATGCAAAATGTAGCCCCCCTACCTTACGAAAATGCAGTTTTAAGAAACCAAATTTAGTATACGGTTTTACAATAGGCCGGATAGAAATATAGTAACTCCCCACTAGAATCGGGCCATGTATTAAAACTTTTTAATGAAAATGTAGCCTCCC
This sequence comes from Trileptium ribeirensis, assembly GCA_030248225.1. Lineage (NCBI taxonomy): Eukaryota > Metazoa > Nematoda > Enoplea > Enoplida > Thoracostomopsidae > Trileptium > Trileptium ribeirensis. The sequence continues at coordinate 23,358 of JASANE010014226.1, forward strand.
CCCGACCAAATCCAAATCCAGAACCTCTAGAAGTAGTTAAGGTTTTACGCGTTATATGTTGTAGAAAGGTGTAGGTCCCCACCCGACTTAAAGTGTAGCCTCCTGACTTCAGGTGTAGCCCTCCCCCCGACTTCAGGTGTAGCCCCACAGACTTACACATATCGGGGTGTCTATTTTTACAAGACCTATGGATCTGCCTGAAATTTTCTGTCGGACATCTCCCACTCATGGTTGGTTTGTGAGCATAAAATGGTATCTGTATGTGCTGTATCCGTTGCGCTAGAAAAACTTCTGCGACACGCTTGTCCTAAATTGATCATTTTTAACCTCAAAAGGTCTCTAGCGGCACCAATTATAGGCCACATGTCCTCCAAATGGCTTAACAGCGACCTTTTTTGTCCGGATTGCATACAAACAGACCATAGTTCACGTGTCGCTGCGTCAACCTATAGAATAAAGACTTATTTCGGAATAACATTTGAACCCCAGGGAGCTCTTGGCGACCCCTGTAACAGGTTTCAGGAAGTTTGTTTTGCATAGAGACGTCGATATTCGAAAAATTCAAGGATTTTTACGTCGGAAGGGGCCTAAACAATGTACATTCGAAAACGTTTCATTTTGGCTTGAAAAAATGGTGTTTAAAATTACATGGTTTCGTGAAATGACCCATCGACGTTTTGGTCTCATTTTACAAATCAATTTATCCTCTATCTAGATCCACATTCTCTAAACAGACAATAAGCGGATACATATCGTATTATTCAAGCAACATGACTGATATTTGATTCATTTTGTAAGTTGATGCTCAATAAAGCCGTGTAAAGTCATTCTAAATTACTTAATCAAATCAGTAGTTAGAATCTCCCAGCTCAGCAGTAACACAAGGTATTGGTGGTGATTTTCTGCTTATTTATACTAAATAATGGAATTATAGGGTTATGTAACCCGTTGAACACGGTGTTTTTTATGTTATAAACATATATTGTGTACGAAAATTGTATTATGTTTGGAACAACTCCAGGGGTTTAAAATGCAAACTATTGGTGCCCAAAAATTATATTTTGGTCAAATTTGACATATCTTCAATTTAATCGTGCGTAGAATACTACAATGTGTCTGTAAATTTTCGGGGTTGCTGAATGGCAGGAAAGCTATAGCTGTATTGCGTAGCATTCAATACATGTATCCAATATATCCATCCAACACGGTAAGCTTTGGATGCCCTGCTATGTGGAAGAACGGCGCTTCTAAGTATAACAACGAGTCTGGAAATGGGAAAAACCGAGAAAATGGCAAATGACTAGGAAAAGTCGGAAATTTGGCTAATAATGGCCAAACCCAGGAAGATTGGTCGAAATTGGTAGAAAACTGGGTAAACATGCGGAGAAACGTTTTATACATTTTGAAAAATTCAGTATTTATATATCACATTTTGTGCTGAAAATTTTGCCTGGGTTTATGAATCAGGGGCTTCGGTTCGTCTCAGGGGCCGTGTGATTTCCCAGGAGCACAATGGGGATTGCCCGTGATTCAGCAAGGAGTATTATTAAAAAATATAAGTTTCAGTATTTTTAAATGTAAATCATTAAAGTAGCTAATAAAGCTTCTCACGATCGCTATCAAGACCTTTGTTAAGAGCTGGTTATGCAATGTTGCCAAATTCGGGAGACCGCGACCTCACAGCGCTCGGTGAATCATTTTCAGTTGTAGCAAACCTTGCTAAATTTGATATCAGGGGCTAAAATCGACAGACAGACCTTTTGGCGATTTAGGATTTAGCATTACTAGACCCATCACCTCTCCGTAACCCGGCAATTCGTTATTCCAAATTGTCCATTGTTTTTGTCCGAATAAGTATCGAAGAGCCTAATTTATTGTTTTATTTAGGTATTGTATACCCAGACAGTAGTTATATCTGGCTTCTCCGTGACAACTGAGAATGATATCTACCATACTTTGCGTCCCGGCGCTTCGCGAGGGCTAACACCCGGAAAAGGCACACCGAAAAACTCACACTTGTCTTTAAAGACACCTGGTTTCAGCAAGGTATTTTTGCATAATGAAGAAAGCGAGCGGACATTTATTTGTATGAGCACCGATAAATGTTACCGGGTTCGGCTAGTTTCTTTTAGAACTCCCTGGAACGAGTGAATGAAGATATTCTCAATGGGCATTTCCATTAAGATAGCCCTTGCCAAGACATCGTCATTGTGAACCCAAAAAATCGGAAATTATTTGTCATGTGCCCGAAATAGATATTTTGAAATCAGCTCATCGATCTGAGTCCAGTGGTACTAAAATTATAACTGTATCTTCAAAATTGATCAAATTAGCATATTTCGGGTGGGGGTACAGTAGAAAATACACAAATTTTTTATGTCAGCTGAAGAGGAGAACCGAAAATTGCCATTCTTCACAAATCTACAGAATCCAGCATATTTTATTAGCGATGTGATAAACGTGAATTTTCAAAAATGGCTTGTGCAGTGGTAGCTTAATATAGGTTATGATATGCTAGCTTCATCTTACAGCATCTAACGGCAATATTGGTGATGATTAAAATTATACTTATAATTTCTTATATTACTGTATTAAAACTGCAGTATTACGAATCAGTACAGTGTATACTGGCTCAGAGCACTCATTGCGCTGTATGTCATAATGCAAAGGTCACAATTTCTCTCTCTGATGACTCCTGTTAACATATTTCTTAGAAATAATATTCATTTAATTATTGATGTGACAGATGCAGCTCTGTCGTCCTTTTGAATAAGCTGTCTGAACAAACCACTTGGCTCAAACATTGTACCGACATGACTGCGTGCTAAACTTGGAAATTATGTGTGGTAACAAAGATAATTCACAGTTGAAATTGGTGAACCCAATTTCGAAATCTGTCTTAATAATTGCTGTATATTTCACTGCTAAGCAGTTATACCGAATTAATTGAAAAAACCTTAAAAATCACGCGAAAAGCCGGTGATAAGTCAAGAACGCGTGGCACACTGTATAAGTTTTTTTTGCAAGTTGTGCATTATGAATTTCAAAATTTACCGTATTTTTTTATCATTGGCGTGAGAAATAACATTACAGAGGGCTTGAAGACTATGGTTTTGGTATGTGCTGAAAATGGTTGTCAAACATTTTCGTCAACGTATTGTTGGTGTATTATTATCTTTCTTCGATTTTGAATGGGTTCAGGAGCTCAATTTGGAACCTAGAAATAGTCACTGCGTGCAGGCTAGCTACACTCGCGGCGGTTCCCTTTGACTCGCAGGCCCCCCAGCGATATTTGTTTGCAACTTACTTAAAATTCAAAAGGTTCCAATTCGACAGGAGTTCACTTCCCTTAATTTCCAGCGTTTCTTATTGCATCATTCAACTTTGTCTTTGTGTATTTTAGGTGCTGTTTCGATGTCCTAGCTGCGTTTATACGTCTAATTGCCAGTCGCGCATCCAGGCGCACATCGACAAAGCTCACGCTAAGAATCGGGTTTATAATTGTAATGTTTGTGGTTTTCATTGCAAATGGAATCGGGAATATTATATGCACATGAAAGATCATTTTCAGGTAGGCAGGATGGCAGAACTACGTTTTATATATAAGTAGTGCGCCAGCCACAGAAGTCACTTCTTATCGAATACGGAGTGGTTTGTATCTTGCTTTGTGCTGTCTTGTCTGATGTGGCACCTGTTCTACTAGGGCAACGAAACAAGGGTGGCCTTTATTCCCAGAAGGAACGAAAAATGTCATGAGATTATCCTTAAATTTGAAGAAACCTGACATATTTCATCATAAAAAATTCGTTAAGCGTTGCTCTAATTGTGGAGAAATGGTAAGAAACAGCAGTTTGCTTTCTTAAAAGATTACAAAAATTTGCCATCAAGACCGTCTGATCAATTTTTTTCTCGATGATGATCTCTGAGGAAAAAGTAACTACTGGTTTGAGCTGGTAACGAACACATTTACACTGCTCCGGAACTTTTGAGCGGATTCTATCAACACATAGCGACCAATACTGCGTTACTTATCGGTACTGAAATATTTAGCATGACTATTTCATCGCAAAGTTCTATCGCCGGTATGATTGATGATATTGCATAAGGCTATGATTGGCTAATTCCTTTGTATGATTTCTGTGAAAGTTTTGCCATGTTTTTACTGAAATGGGTTGTGAAAGTAAAACATTTGTCAGGTACACTCTTTTCACCTGAGGCGCCGAAATACGCCACCCCTTTATGTGCAGAAGAAATATATCTGTCAGAAAACGTCAAATATGCGTAACTTAACGACTGATAGCAACTATGTATATATAAGTAATGGGAGAACATTTTCACTATTTTGAGCCCACAGATGAAGTTTGTGGATTTTTAGTCAAAATATGGGAACATTCGCATCTAATTCGCTCACAGTGGCACAACTATTTTTGCTGCGCATAAAAGTAGTTTTCGCATGAGCTGGAGAATCCGAAATTTAAATTGGAAACAAACCAGGGGAACCATACCTACAACCTTGGCCCATTTCCTCTATTTGATAAAGCCGGAGCATGTGAAATTTTTCAACATGATAATTTTTGGCGTAGGCCCACAACGTTTACATGACATGATGTACGGATTTTAAGCGAACAAATTGTGGTAACAGCATCGGCACAAACCCTATATCGTATTAGTTGCAATTTCAGGGACCGCCGTTTCAGTGCGATAGCTGTAGCTACACAGCCGATCGGATCCAAATGCTACTTACGCATCGCATGAAACACACTAACGAGCGGCCATTTGAATGCATAGATTGCGATTACAAATGTCGTACCAAAACTAATTTGGTCGCTCATATGCGTTCCCATACAGGTATGATCGACAGATAAAATGTAAACTAGTATACTACCGAAATTTTCGAAAACATCATTATGCTCTCTTTAACAGGGTACCCCACTAACCATTCTGTTGTATAATAACTGTTAGCGAAACTTAATTGTTAAGAAAAATAATACGGAATTCGGTTTTATGGCTGGATTAGTTTCCGTTTAACAAATTTATAGTATTAGTGCCGTCATAAACAAATGTAATCGACGTGACGCTTCTGCATTGCGCAGCTCCAACGCAATGTACATACGACCCCGGTTATCGTAACCTCAGGGGCGGAATTAATGGACTTATTTTCTCTCTCCGGGTCGGTCTCAAGAAGCTACGGAGCTTAGTAAGCAGCAGAAACGCTTCACAGGATGTCTTCTGTTTCTGCCGGACGGGTTGCGCACGTAGTCTAGGTGGTACTACCTTTGAGAACCCAGGGAGGTTGGATCCGTCACCTGCTCACAGGCCAAAGATACCGTACTACTATTCCCTGTCATCGTTCCACCATGAAGTGTCTAGACGTTTTACATCGTATCGTAACAGGCCGATTCAACCTTGACGGCGGACGGTCGAAATTGTCATTTCTAATCTGCTATCGACTAAGCGGTAGGGAGTGACGGGAATAATAATTAACGCATCGCACGAGTCGTACCGATTTATTGGGCCCTTCGACGTCAAGCCTGAACGCATGTCATCGATCTGGGGCGACGATTTCAAACGTCATACAGTACGTATCGCTACCCAAGGCATCAAAACACGATAATAAAATGGCTTTTGGATTATTATTTATTGACAATCTGTTCGGACATACACATATAGCATTGCGTGAAAGTTAAGGTAATACAACGCACATAATAATATCATAGTAATTAGTCCACGTCATAGGTTTGCGAGCGTTATAGCTATAGTTCGGCTCCGGATTTCAATATCAGGGTCCTCACCCTCTTAGTCTGAACGCTCAAAGGCGTGGTATCAGATCAAATTGTTAGCTAATCGCTATCTTCGAAGACTTACTTACTTCGCTATCGCTTACCGTACGCGACAGGGGACTGGGTTAGCAATTGGTGTGAATCGTGCTAGGGTCAGTTATCGGGAGGCTCTAAAACGACAACTCCTTGTTCGATGCTATGTGCAAAATGCGGGATAGCTTGTTCGCGTAAGCTAAGGGCGGATAAATTCAATCGGCAAAATGTCGGGATCGAAGGTACTCTTCGAGGAAACGCGAAAGAGACTCGGGAGTTAGTGCTATTGTGATCTTTCTCATCCTATTCTACATCGAATCAAAAGGTACGGGATGCGGTAAGGATACAGCACAGAATACAATTATGGTACAATATACAACAAATCAATGACTTCAAATGGTAACTATAGGAAAATACATATATATGTACAATCGACGGCTAAGGAACGACTCCTACAATGGTGCGACTTATCCGAATGACTAGACATGACGACAAACAAATAATATTGTTCTTGGTTCGATTGGAATTCCGTGACGCTATATTTTATGCGCCTACAAAATTTTATCTAATGTATAGGGAAGGCGACGATAAAGTATTCCCGGTAACGAAGTTTCACTATTCATGGATCGGGATTCGGTGCCCCCGGGGATAATTTTTTATCATACACAAAGTCTGCATACGCACACAATCGGTCAGGAAAATTTTAAGCGGTAACAGTGTTGGCGATCGCTGTTATTTTAGCTCTGCTCAAACTTATTCGATGGCCAGTTCATCGGGAGTTAAAATACCTAGTGCGGATAGCTAAGCGTGCCGATACGGCAAGAGTTTGATATGCGGGACAGAGGTGTGGTTACCGATTTCGGGGGATGGTTAAAAGCAAGGGGATGGTTCAGTCTTCAGCGCGGGAGTGACAGAACTCGTGTTCGGTAAAATCATTTAATGCTCGACACAAATATAAAGAATAAGGATATGGATGTATAGATATATAAGTATATGTTTCATTGCTTAAACCAGTTCAATTGTGTTTTTAGAATGCCTTTTCGTTCTGCCGGTGTACGGGTTACACACGAGAATCACCGCGAGCAACAGGTGCTTAGTGCAAATGTCTTAATTTCTACCTCGGAGGTCCCGGTAAGAAAATATGAGACTAAAGCTTCCAAACTTATGAGAGTTTCCTAAAAGTAATGATACCTGTGCAATGTTTCCATTCATTTTATTCCCGTAATTTGACGTATGGAAATCTTCCAGGGAACTTAGAAATCGCTTCGGATCCTACTATATACAAATTTTATGTTCGACTTTGCAAAGAAGGATCTTCGCACTACCGCAATAATTACAGCAAAATTTTTTGATTTGGTTCGTCCTATGTATGATTGATTAAGCTAAGATTTGGGTTACTTAACTATTCCCTACTCAAAAACGAGGAACACTACGGTTGAGTTCGCAAGCACACCATTGCAGAAGCAATGAACCGCTTTGAGACTATGACCAATTTCCACGAGCTCAGCCGGGTTGAAATATTTATCGGTCTTAACTGGCTCATACTTTTGTATGTCCGAACTCTATTTCTCAGAGCGGAATTATGTTGTTATTTTGATTAGGTCGTTCATCATTGCTGCGACGCGATGGTACTAGTGCTGTATGGGGCACCCTCTTAAACTGACGATCCACTTGTCAGGAGCGTCCAAATGCGGCGTTTCGAGCAGGTTTCCTTCACCTGTCGCACTACGTAAATTGTATAACTATATTATACGAATGTATGGCTTACATAGTTTTCAAGCATGGGGACATGGTTTTCAATTTGATTTACCTTACAAATTTTAATTCAACATTGAAATATAATATTGACGATGGCTTGGCGGCCATCAGTATTGCCCTAAAGCGAATAATTTTCGGCACGACCCATGTTAAAACAGGGCTTGGGGAAACGTCTTGTTGCTTACAGAAATTTACTAGTATTTCTCCAATTTCTAACGATTGAGCCGGATCCGTACTAATTGCAGTGGTGAAGCCATCGATAGCTAAGTCTTATAGACACGCACTGGTGCGGGAAAGGTATCCATGTCCATTTAAATTTGTTGTTCTTGGGGGGTTAGTTTCTATGGCGGCTTGTGGCCAAAATTCGTTTAAATGCTGCACATTGATCTGTGGTTAAGATTGATCAGTCTCTTAATAATCCAGCATGGATCTGTTCCACAAATAACACCTATAGTTTAACATATAGTATTCTAGAACAAAAACCGTTTAATTAAAATTCGACAAATTTTCGTTTTTAAAAATGGATATAATTATTTTCCTTTAAATTTCACGAACACAGTGTGGCTTGATTTCTATCGCCTTAAAGAATAGTTTTGCGTTGAACTTCGATTGATCATAAAGCGTTCCTTAACAAGTTTGATTCTAAATAAAATTCAAAAATAGAATTGTTTATGATGTCATTTTAAATTTATTTGCGCATAATTGGCGATATGGTGACAAAATACTTTGTGTCCAAATTTACATCTTATTAGCAGTTAGCACCCTAACCACATGTATATTGACAATACCTTGTTCGGGTTGGTTGGTTTAAATGTCCGACAAATCACATGATCTATTAACATGGCTATTTTTATCCCATTCGCGGTATAATCTTTCAAAGCGATTGTGGATATCAAATGTGTGTCCAACGGTGTGTGTTGCATTGACATGAGGAAAAATGTCTTTGCTCAGGGTTTGACTTACAACTTAACATGTAGGTTAGCAGGATTTTTCCTGCGCATTTATTGCAGTCTACTGCTCGGGAACTGTGATGTTGAATGACATTTGAAACACGAATGGATTGATGTAATCCGTAGTGACATGCATTTTTATGCTGAGTTCCCATTGGCGTATTGTTATAGTTTATATCACACCATGAAATACATATTTTGGTTCCCATGTTTTGCGAAAGTGTTGAACAATTTGTCTGAGATCATAAATGAACCTCTAATTATTGAATTCGGAGATGGCGAAGCGCTAGCTTTCGGAATCGAAGAATCTCACTAGACCGCACTATGGTGAAAAAGATGGGCGTCCGTTTATTTTTTTCTCTGTAAACAAGACTTCGTTATCTCAACGTAACCGATATGGACGTGTGAGGGCTCATATGAAAGCTACAATACTCTAGATGTGCTTTTTGGAGGTTTTATTTCGATTTGACCCACCCACGTCACACTACAGGGGGTACCCAGGGGTACGTGGCTAAATGGGTCATTGTTTCTCATAACTCGGCAACCCTTGAGTCGATTTGAATCATTATGATAACGAAATATATGTGTGCTAGGAAGCTTTATTTATGGGTATATAAATTGTTTTGGTCGGGTTCCTATGGGGTATAGGGGACTTTAGCAAATGGGCAAATTTCCAAAATTTTGGTCAAACTTTGTCGAGGTGTAGCTATGTAATCACTCAAGCGATTCGAACGAAATTTGGTGTGTGGATAGAGCTGCCGGAGGGCTACCTGCAAAGTGTCAACAGACTGGTATTTGAGGTCAAAGTTGGGCCAGACGCCATATATAGTCATCCGTGCCATTACATCTTCTAACGGTATATTAATAGATTTGTGGCTCAAAATAAGTTCATATGGGTTTTCGTGGGTGCTGTTTTCAAATCGTCACTGTATTTAGACGTATCTCTTCGTGTACAGGTAGTTATTTCAATGGGTGATACAAGGCGAGCGGTGCGAAATGGACGAGTGTCATGCGGTCTGTAGCAAATTCTGTTTAATGTTTTCTGTGCTACTGTGCTTTTGTTATGATTCTTATATATACATAGATAATATCTATACATATGTTGTTCACGATTCGTAGACAGTTCTGAGGTAGAGTTAGCCTTTGTAGAGTACGTATTAGATATATGACTATCAGTTTTACTGCATCTATGCCTTATTGAACGGCAGATTAATAAATACGTTTTAGTTAATTAATTCTTTTTTTCGTAACAGGAATATATTTTTATTGAGTGTTCCACCGTATTTTAACGTTACAATTTCTCATTTCTCCGAATTCATATGCTTGCCGTGTTGCCAAAATCCTAGTTCTGCCAACAGACTGATTGGTGATAGAACCCTCACGGTCCCTATGTCGTATCCAAATGGGATGATGTGGGTGAAAAATATGTTCGCATACGCTCCTGCAAGCATAAATATGGATTGACTTTCCAAGCTACGCCTAAATTTATAATATAATTTTTCCTGATTAATGCTTTCTGCTTAAATGTAAGCGCCCAAATCATGTAGGTACCTCTATGTGTTATATATATATATCTAATTGTTTTTGGTTATATTTGATTTATGGTTATCGCTGTAAAAGCGCTGAATAAAGATAAATCTATTTTGCGGAATCGTAAGCATAAAATGATTAAAGCATTCTAATAGTCCTAAAATTGTAAAAAATATTGACCGTTTAGTATAATCTATAAAGTACCTACATAGTCAGTAACATGAACGCGAAACATAACATATGCGCGCACGTATAGTTAAAGGTAAATTTACACTGCTAAGTTAGTAGCAGGGAGTAATCGGAATTCCGGTTCCGGCGAAAAGCGGTTCCGGCAACGGGAAAAACTTACCGGAACCGGAATTCGGGTTTAAAATTTTCCACATTTTTGCTTCATCTGTGATCCGAACATATGTAATATATATTGTACAATGATCAAGGCCCAATACAACCAAGCAAAAAAGATTAGCTAAGCAATTTGCCATGTGAAACGTAAGTAGGACATATAATTACAGTATGAATTTTTCATAATAACCTGCAGGAATTTATTAACAAATCAAAGCCAGGTCTATGCTTGTAGCAGCTATTTTACACATTCAGAAGTCTGCGGGGTACGTTCGAATTAAACCGGTCCAACTCGGTAACAGAGTATGGCTTACGCAGAAGTACTTATGGTATGCTCTGCTAACATAAATTGTGTTAAGCACCAGTCAGTGCGCTTGTAAACTAGGTAAATATAATTGAAGTAGAAGCACCGGTCTAAATTGAAGTAAACTAACGTTATCTGCAACGCAGCCAGAAACTGCTTTCTTGGCAATGAACTGTATTTATTGAAACTGTGCTAGCAGTATCATAGTTTGCCTCATTTATTGCATTCTGATTAGAAATTTATCATAATTATCATCTAACTGACGGGCACTGTTTGTCCAACGCTAGCCTAAACAGTGTGTTTGACCAATGATCAAAAAATTACCTTCTATCTATTATTTTCACTTAGAATCATATAAGCCAATGATTTCAAGTTTCCTACTGAAGATCATATAACAAACCTATCTGTAGTAAACGGAGGCGACTGGAGACAGAGCGAAAGTGTGTATTATACACTCCAAGTTTTGTAAGCACATTCAGTTTGACGCAGTATAAGCAGTGATGTATAGTGGAAGGCATTTTTTTGCTCTGGGCGTCCAAAAGCCGGTACATTGATCGATAAATAAACATTAGCTTCCTCAGTCTTTTTAAAGTTTCAGAAAGGCAATAATGTCAACGCAATACATTAAGTTTAATGTAAAAGTTATTTTTAATGCATTTTAAATCCACTATACCTTCATTTCTTCCTTCATCTGTTTTACTGTATATAAATTTCGAAGACCAGGTTCCGGATCCGGTTTAAATGGACGGTTCCGGTTGCTGGTTCCGGCTCCGGTTATTCCCTGGTTAGTAGGTAGTAGTACGTTAAGTAAGTTAGACATTTTTATGTATATATAAAAATTAATTTTCTAAAAAAATATAATTTGGATTTATAGCAATCTTTAAAAATTCGAATAATGACCACATGCTGTAGTCTTTCCTTAAGACAGTGTTGACTTGAGCTGTAAGTTTATATAAAATTGAAGGATGTCTTTAGTATGAGTTTAAAACATGGGATTCATCTTTTACGGTTACAAAGAAGAACAACTTAGTGCGGAAGTTTTGAAAAAGCGGCAGCCCCTTGATTTTGGTTTGATAAGTCTATGTATTTCATGGAAATATGAAGCTTAAACGAATGTGTACGACTAATATATTGACAATGCCGCAGCGGATCTTTCTCTTAAACTACTGGAAGTCACATTGGACCATAAAATTATTGATAAAACATATATTACATAGAGTATGATAGGTTTAACCACACTTTTTCAATTTTTTGCATGGGGTAATTAATTTATTATCGGGAGTGGTTTTAATAGGGCATTTCACATTTCTGTGCTAATGTAACGCATACCATATTAGAATATTATACAGAAAACAATTTTTCAAGATGAAACGGAAACATTGAAATATGTAGGTCTATCTTTATGGGATGGATACGAGATAAAAAATTAAATAATTGAAAACGTGGTTTGCTGATAATTAGCCACAGAACAGAATTTGTAAATGAAAATCGATTGGATCTTTATGTACTTTAGGGTAAAGTTAAGCATAGTCATTTAAAAAGTTTGTTTGAATGCATGGTTGGAACCTATTATTCCCCTCTATACCTTTGGTCTATCACTATTACCGTGATTGTGCCCTTTTCTTTCTGGCACGAACCGACGAGAATATAATTTTTGTAATGTATATTAACGAAACACTGAATTTTACGTTCACTATTGGGATTATTTTTGGTTGTGCACGAAACTGAATTTTATGAATTGTCGAAATTTGGATGGTCTTTTTCAAAGAAGCGTTCCCATTTATTCTATATTGAAATCATTTTTGTCGCGGTGCTTATTTCAGGAACCAACTGGATATATGCAAAACAATACTGCAGATAACATTAATAAACTCGTTAGAATCTTGGTATTATGGTTGTGAACCGCTATAAGTTTTATTGGAGTCATTTACTAATGTAAGGTGGTGCGGTAATTTAAAATCTCGTTTATATGGGCTAAAAATTACAGTTATTTTTGTTAAATGATGTACTTTATAAAAAGGCAATTAGCTAATCCTATACTGGTTGACTTGTGATTTGTGGTAAATGGAAAATAGGCCTGTGCTACTTGCTTGCATAAGTGTTACACGCATTATATCATAAGGATCTTGTATAATTGATGTAATACATGCAATGATAAAGTGTCATTCTTTGCCCAAATAGCATCAAATCGCCTGGGAAATTGTCCTCAGGTTCAGACGTTGGAGGTCCAAGTTTTTGTCCCTGCTGTGAGCCGAGTATTATTGCGCATATGTGTCAGCAAATTTGATGTTGAACAACATATGAAGTACGTATGGATTTACACAATTTGTAATGAAGTCTAAATATATACTAACTTCCCATTGACACTTTGTTACTGTTTTTCCGCATTTCGATCGTTGTCTTAAATATCTAATAAATTGAGTAAAAAACACCTTATAGATGATAACAGTTACATATTTTGTGCAAATTTTGCCGAAAACTTCTCAGCAGAATTTTATTTAATTTTTGTGTCCACTGGTGAAAGCAAAAAATTTGCCAGGGGCACGAACCTGGAGGAACCAAAAATTGCTACACCCACTCATCCAATATGGATGGCCCAGATGTAATAACCAGCTCAAATCGACTAAACATTAGCCAAACATTGTAAATCTGGCTGCCCGTGGAAGAAGACAAAAAATTTGTCAAAATTCGTTGCGTGTTTTCGCAGTTATTGCCTTTTTGTTGAACAATGCAAAAAAAATTTCAAGTTTTGTATTTGGTACTGATCCGAACGGCATAAACCAGATATTTCATGAACTATATTTTTCGTACTTATTCTAGCATGCATGTTCATAGTGAAAATGGGGGATTACCACCTGACAGGTGTCGGATACTAAACGCCGACTGTCCCGAGGCAGGTGTCCTGGACCTGCTACTACCCCCAGCGACTTCGGACCTTGAACATCTATGGTTTATAGGATATCATATGTATCAATTTTAGGCACTGATATCGCGCCGCACACAACGCCTTTTATAATCCTATCCCTTCACAATCTAAGTAGTTTTTTTCTACCTTCTGCGTCGCAGAATTAAGCAAAAACACATTCATATTTCCAGTGTTGTAAAAAATTTCAAAATAATAAAACCAAACATTCGTTTAGAAATTATTACTAAATAACCAGAAAAGAACATACAGATAGATTGACTCAAAATATCCGGCTATATGTATATTTATAGAAGATATTTGGGTTGTTTTTACCCCGATTTACAAAATTATAGAGGCAACCGAAAAATAACATATCCCAATTTAGAAAAACTATATTTAGTGTATTGGGTTACTGCATTCTTAATCTTTGTATCTGTGCCCTAATAAAAATATTTATGCATTTATAGGCGAAAAACCATTTTCCTGTCCGGAATGCGGCAGAGGCTTTGCAATAAAAAGCACGCTAGACCAACATCTTGCCACGCATTCGGATGCGAGGCCGTACGTGTGCGAACATTGTCCGTTTTCGACCAAATACCAGTCGCACCTAATCTCCCACAAACGAATTCATACCGGCGATGTATTTCGCTGTACGTATCCGGACTGCCTTTACTCCTCACCGAAAAAATCTCAACTCGCCGCACATATGCGCACTCATATGGCAATTCGATCGCATGCATGCAAAATTTGCGGGCGAGCATTTATAGAAAAATCGCACCTGGTTCGTCACGAACGTATTCATCTCACCGTTAAACCGTTCAAATGTGACGGATGTGAGTATGCTTCTTCGCGTCGCGATAAACTTAAAGAGCACGTCCTGAAGCATCATTCGCCAGCGGCGCTAGCGCGTGCTTCATTTCGAATGGGGCGCCGAACTGGATTTAGCCGACGAACAGCTAACGCCGTCCGTGGTGGGGCAATCCGCATCCGACAGGAACGGGCAGCGGCTGCAGGTGTTTTAGCATGTATACCAGGCCACCAGTCAGTGACTGATGGCGAAGAACAAACAGATCGAACAACTTACAGCAGTGAAGCGAGTGCAACGCCTGCCATCTCGAGTAGCCGACCATCTGGAAGTAATATTTCTTTTGCATCTCGTCTGTCGATGATTCGTAATAAATCGTTCCGTGGCAGTAGTGCACTTCCGTGCAGCGGCGGTCGATTGAGCGGTCAGCTCGGCACGTCTTTCCGCAGTAACTTGTCTCTTCATTCCTTACCGTCGCGTTGTCTTAAAAGCAACATTGTCAAAGTCGAAGAAGCAGCTGGTAGCAATGCAGAACTACGACACTCAGCTGATATCGCGGTGTCTGTGCAAAATGCTAATTCTTTTAGCATGGACAAATCTGCTACAGTAACCCAGTGCGAAGTTAAGACCGATGATGAGCAACAGCGGTTCCACCAACATTTAGCAAGTCGCACCACGGATCTGCCCGATCAGTTCTGTTCTTTACAAACATACACAGCAGCAAATATCATCAGAGACGCAGTGACAGCTGTACCAGCACCACGGACAAGTCATATAAAAATGATTAGCAACGACGATGATGATGATGATGATGTTGACGTCGAAACTGATGATTTCGCGAACGATCCGATTATACTGACAAGACAAAATACATCATCACCACGTAACGAAATTCCAACGAATGATGAAAAGATTTTGCTTGCGCAAAAATGTAGATTCATTGACTCAAATAATCGGATGGGTAGTTTGAATTTGGCTCCAGAACAGAAAAACGTGATTAACGATACAGTTGTGGCTGAGACTGAGTCGCCTACGTTCAGCGAACAACAACTCAACAACAAACACTATAGTTTGGCGAAGCGTGATATTGATCATTCTGCACCAAGCAATAAAATTAATAATTGTAGTCATCGACATGTGCAATTTCCTGTCAGTCAAGGTTTGGCTGGGAACCAGCTTACTAAGAAGCCACGCCGTGATCTTGACTGTCTAAATACAACGGATAGCATCATTGACAACGTCGTTAATAATCAGTCGTCTAGTCTGTCGCAGACTAGGGAATCTCCTCGTCATCGTAGCGTAGGTGGCGTTGTTGACAACTCAATTTCGAATGGGGGTTGCGTGGCAACAATAGAAAATACATCGATTACAACTAATGCAGTTGCAGCATCATCATGTTCAACGAAAGCCAGTTTGACAAATAAATGTAATATGTCACCGTCGGCTTCATCCTCGTCATGTGATGAGGATATCGGACAGCTTAAAAGGTTCGCAAGGGCTGTGTTGCTTTCAACTACGACAACACCAACACGACCGTTTTTTCCGCTTTCGATCAGCTCTAATTCTATGAGTAGCAGCTGCAGTAGTGCTGAAAACACTAATACAATCACTACTATTTCCGCTGCTTCGTCTAGTCAACAAACGCGGAGGTGTCCGGAACAGCAAGCGCCCATCGACTTGGGTGCCAACCCAGTGTGGCGCTTCAGCGATTCAATTTTAAACCTAGAACACACACATGATACTTCTCTTTCTGCCAAAATGGCTGTGCAAGGACCTTCCGTTGTACCGAGTCGACAGGCACCAGGTCTGCTGTCAAATTCGTCGGCTAATTTTTTGGCCTCAAATTTGATTGCTAGCGATCGTAGACTCAGTACAATTGCACCTAATAGTAGTAGTAACAGCAGTAGTAATGCCATTATAATTGATCCGAGTTTAGTACTTTCGGCAACCGGTATTCCCGGGACATTTCCAGCCGCTACAAAGTTTGATTCGGCCGCCGATAATCTAAATCAGAACAATAATTTGAACAGCACAACTGCGCTGCTTGGGGGCATTTTGGTAAGTGAAAAGCATCAGTCGCAACAGAACTTGATTGGCGGAAACCAAAATAGTCTTCACTTAAGACGGAGCGATAATTGTGGTACTGTAACTACTGGACTTGTACGAGGTTTCACACCACAGCGAACAAATAATATTAGCAGTAGCGGTAGCCTTGATAATATCCAGTTGGCGCATGGTGGCCAGCAACGAGTAACCGTTACAGCTCACTTAAGTAGCAACAGCCTACTTGATAGCGAGAGTAGTCCTTTATCAACTGTAGCTAATAGTAATTGTCACCCTGATCGTTTTTCGTTGCTGATCGGTGGAAGAAAATGCTCAACAACTGATAACACAAACAACAATAGTAGCACTGCAAATAGCATGAATAATATTATGTCAATGTTTCAGTGGAATTAATTTGATACATTAATTTTGTATTTAATAATTATGTACATTATTTGTATATAATATATTGTTACATGCATTATGTATATATATACATCATAATTATTATCAGGCGTGGGTGTCCATAAGCTATAGGAGTAGGTGCGGTGCTAGGAAAATTTAGTAATTACAAATTTAGAGCAAAATTACAAAAATTTCAAGGAAAGTTGTGAAAATTATGAAGACACGTTGAGATCAGTGCAAAAATATTTGGCTACACAATCCCGGGACCAGCTAACGACGAAACCTGGACACCTGTGCTATATCATAAGTGTCCACCGGGGTCACTACTAAACGCTGGACCTCATCAAAGCTATATTGGTACCACCCTGAGGTACGCCAGCTGATTTTAGTCATTATGAGCAGCACTGTGGAAATTGGTGTAAATGCAAATTTTTCTGGGCACGCCACTGAATAAGCCGCCTTTCCCCGCCGGAACCATGTACCCCTTTTAAGTCGACGGACCTTGGACATCTAATGGCGTCCAAGCTCCATCGACTTACGGATTTCGGGGTTTGGAGTATCCAAAAAAATTTTCCCTATTCGCCCCAATTTTTCATCATAATAATCCCTTAAAATTTTGGGTAGAAAATTATGAATTGGACATAAGGATTAAGGGATCCCGGCTTTAGTTTCTGTAACCACCCGTATGGTCACCTATCATAATATAGTAGGTAATAACTGCGATTCTGGTTAATAACAAACAGCATAATTCGATTTTGACAAAATGCAGATTCCATTGAGATTTCAGTTTACAAAACTTATTGAAAATTTTCCGCATTTTTGTTACATGTCTAAACATTTGTACGATTTTATATGCACAGTTGTCAATCACCTTTCAAAACCAGGCATTTCAAAAAATGTGAGCAGGATAATCTCTCGCAGGTCTCTTCAGTGTTATTAGTTTTAATTTTATATTAAACGCAGTAATAGTGCATAATGGAAGACTTAACTGCTGTACTAGCGAACCGTGCAAATCCTAAACACATCAAGTCAAGCCATGTCATGTCATAAATATAACCGTTGCTTAAATACTTTTAGATTTCTGAGCACCGTCATTGAATATCACAAAGACTATAATACGATAATACATTAAGGGTAAAGCGAGATTAAACTTTTAGTGCATTCGAAAGCTACAGAACCTTTATTTCCTGATCCATTTATTTTGATACATATAGATCGGTATGCCCCAGATTCCGGTTTCATTTAAAATTAACATTTTCGATGCATGTTACTCACTGATAAATGCCTATATTACGCTAAACAATTTGTGAAGGTATTGAATGCCGGGCGGTTTCTTTGCATAAGCACTGTGTACATAAATATTTACTTCTATATCTGAATGTTTTGCTGATTGCTGCTGGAGCTGCACAACGTTACTTTGAGCTGAAGTCAACCATTTTTAATCATACCATTTGTTGCGTATGCTATTAGTAGTTTAAGTTTTTGTAAAAGCATCAAGTGGTAAATAGTTTTGAATTTCAGTAAAGCTAATTTCTTTCAAGTTGATTTTGAAAAATATAGCCCATTTAATAAATCAGGTGGACTGTTTTGTAGTCGTTTTATCATGCTAATCTGCGCAGGGTATCGTTTTGTGAAAGATGTATACATCGAACGGCGATTTTGCATCGTCTTAGCGTAGCGAATTGCTTCATCGTGTCGAATCGTTAAGTTGGAAACTCTAAACCAGAACAACCAATTTTAATTCCTCTATGTCTGTTTGATCCGATTTAGAGTTTTTTCACCCATCAATTGTACTTATAGTCTTTTTATTACATTTGCAACCATGCCATCCACATTGTAGAGATCATACATGGCGAAGCAGCTATTCAGGGGCTACCTTCTCCTGAGGCCTCAGACCACCGTCCTTAACAATATCCAGGCCGATCGCCCCAATGTACCTCCCTACTCTCCGCACCCCACGCCGAAGGTGCCAGGAAAATTCTAGCAAAAATCGATCCTAGGCAGGGGGGAGGTCGTCAACATTTTTCAGCCCCCTCCTGAGACGACCTCCCCCGCCGCCGATCCTGATTACTCCCTGGGGACCTCGGAGCGTCAGCATGCGTGGTATAAATGGATGATATGTGGAACAGGAGTTTGAAATGTCAAATTGCGTACTGGACTTAACGCTTCTCACTTTTTATCACTTAGATTTTGTTGGATCATCACTAATTTGTGCTTCATATTCATATTAA